>QVNW01000575.1:0-77118 GCA_014825475.1 Pseudomyrmex flavicornis
TTTCATGTAAATCATCATGGAGAACCGATCAATTTCGAAAAAGCGAAAGGTATGCGATTTTTCTACATTTGTAATAAACACTATGCAAAAATATGCTATTGTCGAAATGTCGAAAACTGTCAGAACGATATTTTATCGAAAATTGCGCAAGTATCTTTGTCGCAAAATGGAGATGACGATCGATGCTCCTAGCGTCAATCTCCCATAGAACTTTTTTCGTTCCACGTGTCTCGTTTCACAGATATTTAGATTTGAGGAAGTCTTGTCAAGAAACGTCCAGTGCATTTCAATTTTCTCTTTCACATTTTTGCGATCCATGTTTAATAGTGCTTTGATTTCTATATTTCAGTGTAATCAGAAATTTTCAGAGGTTATACCAATCTGTATTGATAGACTTGTTTTTTTTTTTAGCTAAACTTCTTGCACAACTTTTTGTTTATCTTTCTTTTGTCCTCATTTCCAAGGAAAAAGAAGGAAAAATAAACAGGGGGGATTCAGTTAAACAGAACAGACTTAATTATATACACATGTGTGTGTACATAATTAAAAGTATTCAAACTTATATCACAATTCTTCTGTATGACAAATCTATGCAATAAGAAGCACTTGTAAATGTAATTTACTATAAAAATAAGCTGTATCTCATAATAAAGCACAAGAGACTTTCTTAATTTATAAATTGTTACTTTATTTTCAGTTTGTAGGAGACGGTGTCTTCAGAGCAGAACTGAATGAATTTCTGACTCGTGAACTGGCCGAGGATGGATACTCTGGTGTGGAAGTACGTGTAACTCCGAATCGCACAGAAATTATTTTATTGGCTACTCATACACAAAGTGTACTTGGTGAAAAGGGACGTCGAATTAGAGAATTAACATCTGTGGTACAAAAGCGTTTCAACTTTAAAGAACCTCAGAATGTCGAGTTGTATGCAGAAAAAGTTGCTACGAGAGGCTTGTGCGCCATTGCACAGGCCGAGTCTCTACGATATAAACTGATTGGAGGCCTCGCTGTGCGAAGGTAATATCTTATTTATTTTCTGATGTTTTTATTTGGTTATTCTAAGTATATTCTTCATAATCTTTAAAAATATAATTTGCTCAATTATGTTTAGAGCGTGCTACGGTGTTCTACGTTTTATTATGGAATCGGGTGCTAAGGGCTGTGAGGTTGTCGTTAGCGGAAAATTACGTGGTCAGAGAGCGAAATCAATGAAGTTCGTTGATGGTCTTATGATTCATTCAGGTGAACCTACAAATGAATACGTGAACACTGCTACACGACATGTGCTTCTTCGACAAGGTACGATTGCTTTTTAGAATAATGCGGTACTAATAATAACCCATTTCTAAAATTGCAGAAATAATGAATGAACAAGTGATATTTATCAAAGTTAAATTAAACATATTTTGAAAATATTTATAATTTTAGGTGTACTAGGGATCAAGGTAAAAATCATGTTGCCTTGGGATCCCAACGGTAAGAGTGGTCCGAAGAAGCCTCTACCGGATTACGTATCAATCGTAGAACCAAAAGAGGAGCAACCTCCGTCGGTCCCAATTTCCGAGGTAAAACCATCAAAAGACATACCTCAACAACCTACTCCACTTCCTGTGTAACAATCGTTTGAATAAAAAAAGGTAAATAGAGAAAAGATTTAAGTTTCTTATTTTATTCTCTCGAATCTCTACTTCCTGAAATATACGTTTTGAAAAAATAGACAAATAAATAGTTTTACAATTTATTTAAAACAAAAACACTTGTGTTGAGAAATCAATATATACTGATTGTGCTCCACATCGGTACTAATACCAATAACCATTTTTGTTCATTCAGAATCGGTCTGAAATATACTTTAGTCCTTTTTTTTTTTTAGAGAAATATGATACAAAGAACATATAACAATCATTCATGTACAATTTGCTATATTTAATTTGATGCGTTTTGATTTTTAAAGACAGATTAATCAACTATCAGTTTTTTCGTAATGAACAGATTAAAACCTAACGAATGTTCGAATGAGTATTAACGTAGAAAGTCGACAGATTTATATTAGAAAAAATAATTGAAATATGATTGACAAATATATGACAAAATATGACACATCAAGTTGATTACTCCAAAAAAAAAATATCTACATCACTCTGAACTCGATAATCTTTTTCTCTTATAGATTAGTAATAATAAAATTAATTTTACAAGTTACATATATTACGCACATATCTGATACCACAAGACCGAAACCCTGTCATACACCATTACCTACATGTTACGATTTATTAGACTGAACAATTATTCAAAACTAGATATATGTACTATATGTGCATTTACTTGTTTTTTTTTTTTTTTTTTTTTTTTTTTTTTTTATAGAGAACAACCAAATATCGTAAGTGACTCGTAAAAAATCTTTTGAATCTTTTACATGAATTACGCAAGATTACGAGTTACGCTGCGGATTTTTGCATACAAATGAGTATGTATAATTATTAGTATATAAGAAACACCATCCACATACACTTTGATACCTTCTTGTCACAGATATTCAAAAACTTATTTGCGTATTTACTAACAAATTTTGACATCGGCACTCACATCTTTTGCGCTAATACGAATTTATGAAAGTGTCACTGTGTGGACCCTAGAACCCTAGGAGATCTGTCTTAATAAAAAAATAAGAAAGAACTTAAACTTAATTATCGTGAATATATTATTGGCGCATGGGTGCCATTTGTTGGGTGAGAGTAAGCAGAACCTCGATCATTCTTCGTACGATATCCGGTACTCCTTGTTTCTTCGACACCGAGCTCAATCCGTTTCTGAGCTCGTAGAATACATTACGTGTAAATGGATTCCTCTGCGACGCGAGACGCAGTTTCAAGAACTGAAAATAGATGAATGGCGTCAGCAAACCGACGCGTCCCCTGCAACACAAGAATGATAAAAAACTTAATATTTATTATATCGAACGCACAGCTGAAAAAAAAAAATAAATTTATATGCACATACGTGAATACCAGGACAGCCGTGAACGGCAAGATAATAATTTCCGACAGAGCAATGAGCCGAAGAATATTCCGCGATTGAAATTCCACCAGTGATATTAACAGTCGGGCACCCCACCAACTATTGTGACCTAAACACTGTATGTAAATAGGTTCAACTTCCAGTTTCATAATGACTATGCAAATATAGTATATACTTTTGCTATGAATAATATATAATTAGCATCAGTACAAGTTCTTTTTATACTTACATCTAGCAACGTGAGAGAGTAACTGGCGAAGTGCATAACAGCAAACAGAAAAACTGGTGTGAGCACCACTATATATTAGTTCAGGATATAAATTTCTTATTTTCTTATTATTGCTTGTTTTTTGTTAGAAAACTATAGACTGAAAAAGGATACATGTAACCGGCGCCCCATAGAAAAAGATGAAAGAGTAAAACAAGTAGTGGCACGAATCCTCCAATAATAATGTTTCTAAAAATTGCCTAGTGAGTTGAACACGAGGTACCCTTTGGTGAAGACGTAAAGCACTGGTAGCTGCATTATTCATTAATACTTTATAGTATATGTTGTAAGGATTGCTGAAAAAGTGTTAAGATGTTATTGATATATTTTTACAATATTACTAGCTTTGTTCGCAATGGTTGCAAGTTGTAGTTGCAACATTTCTAAATTGACCAATTAAACTGATTTAATCAATTCAGCAAATGATTATGACTACAATTTATATCAAGTTATTATTGCATCAAACTTTTAGTCGCAAAGAAACTTACCCAAATATAGGAATTACATAACCAATTGTGAATATGATGGTAAAAAGTCTTGTGACCCATAAACCGAATTTAATTTTGTTTTCTGTTATATGCTGTTTCAAGGCAGGCCATCCTCTTTCGACTTGCGGCGACGAGTCACTAGAACCACTGCTCATTCCTTCCACCATTCTAAAAGACAAAAACAAGAAGTATTTTTTAATATATCTGATAAACAGATATAAAAAGCTATTAGCAATGAATTAATTAACATTAACCAATATACCTCATTTATATAATATACACATTCACAGAAAAAAACAAACCTGTTTGATGTTTTAAATAAACGTTAAAATTCTTACGTGTGAAGGATAACTTATGTAAATTTTTATGTAAATTGTATGCAAAATATATAACAAAATCTATACCATATACAGACGCGTAAGATATAAATATCGTGTCAAAATCTGCGACAGCAATCGTTTCTAAAGTGAAAGTGGAGCCTCTTTCTGTGCTTTTTCACTTGAGGAAATCACAAATTTAAAACAGTGTTGATTTCGATCGCACGAAAGAAAGAAATCGAAAGACTAATAAACATCTACTCCTATCAATTCGATTGAAATTCCGGTGTTAAAAGTATGACGCACAATACCGTTTTTTGTTTTTTTTTACACGCGTAACGATACACACAGGTGCACGGTCAGCTATACGAGTTATATCGTCACCTCGATGACACTGCGAATCGCCAAGACTGATTTTTGACGGATCAGTCTCGAATCGTCGACATTTAAATTTACTTACGTGTAATTATGTTTGCTTCGCACGTCGCACAAGATACAACAACTTCACGTCACTACACGTCAGTACTTTCGTCAGGAAACACACTTGTAAACTACCGCGTACTTCCACCTATTCGTAGCATCTACGTGTCTAAACAAGCGGAACTACCTCAGGACTCTCGCAACATTGACAGTTTTATTTGCCACAAAGGCAACAGTACGAAACCATCTAGCAAATAAAGCAAAATAATAGGAATTTACAAACTGCCAACTTAAAAACCGATTGTAAATACGTCTCTCACATGACTTGCAAAAATCGGAATTGCTCGTTTATTTGCGATTGGTTAATCTCCTACCAGATTTTTTTCCCAGTCCGACTGCATGTGTTATGTATCCTTAAGGTGCCATATGGGATGGATTCTACGAACAATTGCGCGAGCGTAGGTCACAATATCCAATCGCGTTAGTCACATTCGACAAATTGACCAATGCGAAAATTGTAGGCCTGGGAAGTCGAGCTGCCGCGTCGTACGCACAGGGATACGTTCCAAAATCCTATCTTGATAACCAAAAACTACAGTACACGTCACGTGAAATATAGCTTTTTAGTAGTCAAGGTAGGATTTTGGAACGTATCCCCCAGAGCGGACGCAAGGAATTTGCGATCAAGGAGACGGGAAGTATACAAGCGTGATGTTTCCGTCAGTTTTTACTTTGCATTCTTTTGATACGTTCGAAAGATGGGATTTGTTTTTTTAAACCGATCTACATAAATAAGTTGAAGGTCGCAGACACAACTTATAAGCAAAAATATATTTTTCTTTCTTAAATACTTTGTTTCTCAACACGCTATATTTGACAGAAAGTTTTTAATGGAATTGAGGAAAATAACGGAAAAACAAAAGTAAGTTTTATCCTATTTACTGTAATCTTCAATAACAACCACTTCTAAGATTTCAATGGGATTTGCTGCAATTGCCTCTGACTTTATTTTCTCTATGATTATCCTTAAATATGTCTTTGATTATGTCGCGCTTTGTCTTCGAGTGAGTGGGCAAACCGCGATATAAATTTTCTGTTATCCGCATTCTATTCATCGCGTTGTGATTCTTGTATTCCTGACTTAAAAACTCAATATTCTCATTGTCATCTATGGCTTTCATTGTAGCCAATAGTTTCTCCTTGTTGTAAGTAATTTTCTTCCTGTCGTTTGTTTCTTTTGTATCTGTTACATCAGTTTTTGTTGCGTCATCGCTCCGTTCACTCAAATGATGAGATGCAAGCACGTTGTTCGACAATAATGTGCCAACATCTTTTGCTTCTGACGAAACATTTAAGCTGGTTTCTGTTCCCGTGCTTGTATCATTTTTCTTTGCTGTTTCTTCGTCGCTGGACTGCTGTGTCAAATTTAATGTTTCTTTGTTTTTGACTGTATAATATTCTTTTCCTAAGTCATGCGTAGTATTATCGTACTCAGGATGATTTATCATAGAATTCTTTCTACGAATTTGCTGTGTTTTTCCTTCATCTTCGTCTTCCCGTTCTATATTTGGCAAATCTTTTATCTCTTTGTGCCTATTTTGTTTCAATGTATCATTATGGATCTTGCCGTGTGACATATCGGCGTGTATTACTAGTTCATCTTCTGAATATCTTGCCTCATCTCTTGTATCTTTCTTACTAACAGTTGGAAGAGATTTATCTTCATTACGCTCCGAAAGACGTCGATCTTCCAACCAGATTTTCTTCGCGTTTGAAGAGTATTGCGGAACTTCTAGATTTTCGCTCGAGTGCGCGTTATCTAGAACGTTATTCGATATCCTCTGTAGCTCTGCACCCTTCAGTCTTTCGATGATAAATCGTTCTTCAATTCCTGGATTGTTATTGTCTATATGATTGGCATCGTCGATAGATTTACTGGAGTTTTCTTTGTCATATTTAGGTAAGATGGGAAAATCGTTGGTTTTACATTCGGCGGAGGAATCTCTGTTTGTGTCCACCTTTTCCTCGGAGTCACCTTCAGAGCCACTATCGTAAAGATCTGTGATTCTATGGTGTAGTACCTTCGATTTTCTCTTGTACACGTGCTCCTGAAAATCTTTTGCCAGACGTGTGTTTAACTCTTGTTCGTCATTTTCATCATTATTGTAATGAAAACCGTCTCTCTTCATTGTGTCATCCAACGTATCAGAGGTATCGTCCGTGCTGCTAATTAATCTAACATATATACAATAGAACGCGATTGTAATACAAAATCAAAAAATTGTTACATCAAATACACATTACAGATAAAAGTGTTACGTTAAAAATAAATTTGTACCTCGCATACAAGTCTCTGGATTTCTGCGCAATATCTGGAATATAAGATTTAATGTGATGTTTGCTAGCATTTCCACTCTCTCTGTCGTCGGACGAGTAGTCAAATTCGTCTCTCAAGTCTTTTTCGAACTTTTGTGACTTTTGATTTTTTATTCTACTAAATAATTTTCTTAATTTGCTACTTTCGTTTTTGTCATTGTTCGATTCGTCTCTCTCTAACATTGTTTTATAGTCTACTGATAAAAAGTTTTCATTGTCTTGCGTTTCCTTCTCCAAATCTTTAAACTTTGATCTTAAGTCATCCATAGAACGAGCATTTTTGCGTATGTTCGGCGATCTTTGTAGTCGGAACTTTCGTATCTGTTGCAGACTTGCCATTGTTTCCGATTTTAGCTGATGAACTGAATGATCATTATTTGTTGCCTGAGCCACTTTTTCCTCATCATTGGATTCCAATGTGTCGTACGATAGCTGCAATTATATGAAATTTTCTAGTTTTTATTTTTTGTTAATATTTATTTTTTTGTTAATATTTCACACTTAGATGGAGTTGTACAATTATAATTTACTTATTCTCACCAGATTATTTTTTGACATATCGTGTTCACCTTTTTTACTCCTACTAGATGTTTTAACTGAATTGGAGATGCTGAAGAGAATATATAATGATATTTTATATGAAGAGAAACCAAAAGATCTAATGTAATTAAAATGTAAAAGCACAAAGATGTAGACAATTTGTATACCTCGTGTTTTTGAGGCTTGTAAGAGAATGACTAACTAAATTTCTCTCTTTTGTATTAATTGGTAATTGACCATTGTAATACAGTCTCTTCTCTCTATTGTCCAACAAACATTCTAAACTTTTCAATTTTTCTATTTTCTCCTGTAAGTTTTTCTGTGTTTCTTTGTGTTTACAAATCTCGACATGTAATTGATGTTTTAGACTCTTTGTTTCCAGAGCAAGCTTCCTATGTAAAAGCTGTAAAGAAACAGAATAAAATAGTATATAATTTTACACATTTGTACCTGTTCAAGAACTGAAAGTTACCTGTATAGTATCTTGTTGCTGTTGCATTTTATGATTCATATCGGACAATTGTATCTGTAACTTTTCTCTCTCTTCAAGATGTCTATCTTTACTAAGTTGCAATAAATGCTTGTTTTGTGACTGAAAAATAAATCTTCTTTACAATCCAATATGGCTCATCATTAAAAAGACATTTATGTGAAAAACTCACATTTACAGTATAAAGCTCATTTTCTTTTTCTTTCAATATGTTACAAGTATCTTTATGCAATTCTTTTAGTTTTTTGTACTTTGTCTGAAGTACTCTCAATTCTTCATGATGAGAATTTATAAGTCGTGGCAGCTCAGCATTTGTTCCCTCGTAACGCCTTAATGCAGAATCTTGTCTTTTCTGCAATGCCTTTAAGAGTCTATTTTCATTCGCTAATTCCTACAAAAAAATTATTTTCGAAGGAAATTATTTGTTAAATGTTTAATAGTTAGTGATAAATGTCTCTTGGGTTAGCTGACATCAAGTCAGCTTTCCCGACTTTAATTTTAATTTTCTACCAAACGAATTGAGTATCAAAATTTTAAATTGAGCATCTAATTAGCCCTTATTTTAAAAAATAAGGCGTATGTGTTTTTGTATATAAAGCTAACTTAATATAGGTGTGTGATAAATATTTATTATTGTAAATAACAAAATATTAGATATTATATACACTAATATTATTTCTTTCAATACTCACATTTAGATGATAGTGTGCATCAGCTAATTGATTTTGCAGTTGTTTGAAGCGAAGCATTTTTGCTGACATTACCCTTTGTCCAAGAATGCTTTTTCTACTAGATTTCTGTTCATCTGACAGTGATTGCTGTTTAATGCTGCCTTTATACGGTGCACCTACACGCATAATACAAGATTTTATAAAAACTATTATATGCATATATTTTCATTGTGTGTATTACATGTATATATTGTTTTTTAATTTTTATACAAACCAGGCAAAGGGTTCAAACATTTTTTATTTGATGAAAATAGAGTATTTCTGCAAGGAGACAGCTTCTTGGATTCTAGTGTTGAGATGGGCTTTGATTTTCTGTAAAATATACATTTTAGATATCTTTATATTAAATTTTAAATAAAGAAACTATATTAATCCAAAAAATAAACTGTACTAAACTATAAAAATGTTTTTCTCTCAAATAGTATTTTTTTATATTTGTAATAAAGACCAATGATATATATAGGTATTGGTAATTTTGAATCAAGAATCTCAAAATTATGAATATAAATTCCTATTTATACATATCACATTTGAATAATTTTGAAATCTAATAATAGATGCAAACATGTCTGTCATAGTTTGATACCGTATGTTCTCAAAGTTTTGTTTACCTAGTAAAAGTTCTATGCATATGCAATTGTACTACTGGTAAAACCGATGCTTCAGTTTGCATTGTATATTTATATGCGCATTATGATCCACATTGTAATTACATATAATCTATCTTTTATAGTGTGAAATTGTCAAAGAACTGTCAAATACTCACTGCAAGCCAAAGTCGGCATCCATAATTGTTTCGTATAGTTGTCAAGGTAACATCTATGCACAATAATGATCAGTTCTGTTCTTAAGCGCATAATTTTTCTTTTATCTCTTAAAGTTTAGGTTTAAATTTAAAAGATAAACTATGTTCTAAAACATTGTTTATAACAACAGTTTTTATTGTAATTTGTAATAAATATATATAATCTGAAGAGTTAATAACACATTCAAAAAATAAAAGATGTATTTAAAACAGAAAGAAACCTTTTCTAAAAATACTGAAGTAATTCTCCCTCTCTTTCCGTCTATATTATTATGTGAAAATATACATACATACATACATACATACATACAAATTATTTTAATTGCGACTGACTCAAGTGATTAAAACAAATAAGTAACTATCTAAAAGTGTTAATGTGATGCACATTTGTTTATTACTATTTGATATTATTTGGCATTGTCTAATATGTACACACACACTTGTAACTTCATAATATAAATATGTTTGTCTCTTCTTTTAACTTTACACATTTACATTACGCACAATTCTATAATACTTTGACATTTTATGAAACAAATTGTTTCTGGTACATATGTTTAAATCTAATTATAACTTATTTTTAAAGCAATAAATTTCTCGAACAACCGAGATTTTCTTTCATTAGTATGTGACAAGTATTTTTTACCTATTTTACATTTTTTTTAATTATGTTGTTTAGCTTTGCTTCTTTCTTGTTCTTGAGGTTTTTTCATACCCAAGTGCTGAGTTTCCCACAGTCTGCTATATAGGGAATTTGGTGTTGACAATAAAGATTCGTGTGTGCCTCTTTCGATTAACTTGCCCTGATCTAAGACGAGTATATCATCGGCATCCATGACTGTTAATAAACGATGTGCAATCACAATTGAAGTACGTTTTTCTGTTGCCTTACGCAAGGCATCAAGTATGTTCTGCAAATATACAATATTATTAAGAATGTGTAACCGTTGTTACATAATGTATTAAAATACAGGCAATCTCTTAAAAACTTGCATGTTCTGTAATAGAATCCAATGAGGAAGTAGCCTCATCGAAAATTAATATGGGACTGTCCTTCAATATCGCTCTGGCGATAGCAACTCTTTGCTTTTCCCCGCCACTTAATTTCAAACCGCGTTCTCCTACGGGTGTATCATATCCTTGCGGCCATTTTAATATGGAATCGTGTAGATTTGCCATTTTTGCAGCTTCAAAAACTTGGTCACGTGATTTTCTCAAATTACCGTAGTGTAGATTATAAAATATACTTTCATGAAAGAGCACTGTATCCTGAAATTCATAATAAGTTTACATGAAACGTTACAATATTCGTAAGCAAAATAAGTTACTTTTTTTTATTATCAAGCCAGAAGAAAAAGATATATTTTAATTATATTTACCTGTGGTACAATTGAAATACAATTTCTAAGATCTTCTAAATCGACATCTTGAATGTTGTGGCCATTAATAAGAATATTGCCACTTTGTGGTTCAAAAAATCTGTACAATAATCTCACAATCGTCGTCTTCCTAGAAATATAGTTAACTACATGAAATATAATTATATCATTAAGAATTATTGTGTTGTCAGTGATTACTTATTAAATTAATTAATAAATCTATATATTATATAACAATTTATGTACCTAATACCTTACCCACAACCAGATCCGCCAACAATTGCAATCTTTTTGCCACTAGGTATAGTGAATGATACATTTTTGAAAATAGATTTTCCTTGAACATATTCGAAATTCACATTTCTGAACTGAATTTCTGATGAATCTGGTGTCACGAAAAATCTTAATGCATTTTCTTTTGACTGTTATAATAAAAAAAAACATAAATTTCATTACTTAAGTTATGCAGATTATCTCATAAATGTAAAAGTTAAAAATAAGATTATTTACTTTTATCATGTGAAATTATGTATCTTACTTTAATTCCAGCATCTGTTGTCATGAGTGTAAACATGGTTTGCATATCGATGAAAGCCTGTCTCACTTCTCGATAAACAGAACCCAAGAATCCTAATGGAACTGAGAGTTGAAATAACAAAGCGTTTACCATCACTAAATCACCTACCGTCATCGTACCTAAAAACAAAGTTAAACGTGCGTTGATACTTTCTCTAAGTATTGCATTTGTGATATTACAAGTGGTAACTGCAAATAAATCTGATTACCATTTATTATATTTTGCGCTGCCAGTACCATGATTAAACTTAGTGCACCGCTGAAAATAGCATTTTGTCCGAAATTCAACATTGCTAAGCTCGTATTGGTCTTAAGGGAAGCTGTTTCGTATTTTTTCAAAGACTCATCGTATCTTTCTGCTTCGAATTTTTCATTGTTGAAATACTACAGAGCACAAAACAACAATATATATTTTAATATATTTTGTCTTTTTTTTGTATATGATGATGACTTAAGAGATTTATGCTCAGTTACTGACTTTTACTGTTTCATAATTGATGAGTGAATCTATTGCTTTGTTGCTCGCTTCATTTTCTGCTTTATTCATGTGAATTCTGAATTTGGTGCGCCATTGCGTCACACCTAATGTGAATGCAGTGTAAACGCCCACACAACCCAACGCTACAGCTGAATATTCAGGTCCGCATTTTATTCCCAGTATCGCACTAACCAACGCTAATTCGAAAATAGTCGGTACGATATTAAAGACCATAGCATTTAAGACAAAATTAATACCGCGGCTGCCACGATCAATTGTCTGAAAATAAATACACGCTAAACTTTGACATGACTTATCCTTCTGTTCCTCCACATATTTTTTATAAGTCAAATAATTACCTTTGATAAAGCACCGGTTTGTCTGCTCAAGTGAAAAGCCATATCGAGATTGTGCAAATGTAGAAAAACGTTTTTCGCTATTTTACGAATAGAGTGTTGTGCGACCTTCGCAAAAACCGCGTTTCTAAGTTCACTAAAACCCGCTGCTCCAGCTCGCGCTATTCCATCTGCGAGAAGAAAGTTGGATTCACAATTACGTAAAAATATATCTTGGGTAACTTCTTTCGTCTCGAAACATAGAAATATAGTGAAACTGAAAAATCCTTACAGCCTATGAGTAGCGAACTTGCTACAGTTGCAACTGTCGCAGGCGCAGTTGTTAAGCTCATGACGGCACTGCCGGTGGTAGCTGCCGTGTGAGTATTTAAGATATCTACCGCGTACTTGAAAATAAATGGCACAAGAACATTCAAGACTTTGGCGCTTACAAGTAAACCCACCGCGATTTTGACTCTGTTTCGTATCTCTGGATCATCCTGCAAAGATAAAAATGTAACAAATATATTGCACTGTTTGTATATGTTGCAAAACTTTACACTCACTTCGGGCCAAATGTATCTCAGCATGGCTTTGAGCATGTCAGTACTGGTGACTGACGGTTTGTCGTGTAAATCCAGGGCATCTCTGTTCAAACCAGAAACACCAGGATGAAAACAGTTTCTTTTTTGTTGTCCATGTTTTGCTCCAGTTAATCCAGCGACAACCGATGTAAACTTTACTGGCGGCACAACGGATTTAGATTGTGGTACATTTTTCTTCCCCCGAGCACGGTCGATTACACTACCACTGCAACACTAAGAAATAAAGAATAGAATTTATAAACATCGTTAACAATATATCTCAAAAATTATAAAAAATCTATGTGTGTGTACAAAGTTTATTTCAAGAAATATTTTTAGCAATTTAGAAAAGCTTATTTTCTTAAATCACACATCTTAATGAATAAAAGAAAAATTAATATTTTGATTACATTTATTATTTTCTATTATCACAAAATATTTTATAAAACTAACTCAACGTACATGTGATAAAAGTATATTAAACTACTTTTAAATATATTTCTTATATTATTAATAATCAGTATACTTATTACATAGATAAGAAAAAATATGAAGAGTTTTAAAATCGCTTGGATTACGGTTTTTGACTTTTTATATAGCTAATTATATAGCTTCATCCATCGTTTCTATACAATATTTTGCTGTATCTAATATATTAATATATTCCTGAACAAGATCAATTGCAATTGAAAAGCTCTGACTTTTGACCTTTATCGTCTTCATATTATTTAATGCACATGCATATTCTGTGCGTCTTAAAGTTAAGATGTTTATTCCTAGCTTATTAATTGCATACAATTCATCTGAATCAAATGTTTCACTGTACATCTTCATTCTCCAATAATCTCTTTTTACTTTTGTACTCAATATAAATAGTGTTATTGTTGCGTTGTAATTCAGACCATCGCGAGTAAACGACATGTTCTTGTGAAAATTATTGAACGTGATAAAATTTATTTTATGTTTTGAAATATCAAAACATTTTTGTATATCAGACAGATCAAAATGGACTTCATCTAGTGGGTTGCATGGAATAAAAAAGCCATATTCGATGTATAATTTGAGATTGTTATGTGTGCCATAATTAATAAACACTTGCGAATCTTTATCGAATGGCTTTAAAGTAATTATTTGGTAATATCGATTCTGATAGTCATCCGTAATAATGGATACCTTACAAGCCGTATTTACATCGTGATTGAATAAATCTAGAAAAGGTGCTAGAGCCAGATTATTAGGCTGTTTTATGTTAAATATGTTTTCTTTGCATAAATCAGTATCTATATACACTGCTCTCGTATTAACCGCATAATATGCCCATTTGTATCTTGCAAATGTTATTATCTTTTGTAAACGCTTGTTACAATGAGGACAGTAACCTTTGTTGGAAGAAGTATCTAGATTTTTCACTGCTTTCATTAGTGAAGAAAAATTACTTTCTAATTTATGAGATCGAGATAAAGAATCTAGAATAAAATTTGGCAATATTTTCTTCTCTTTGTTTGAACAAAAATCTGGATTTGTAAAAGACTGGGGCAAAGTTTTTAGATAAAGATACCACTTTGAGTTAGTCCCTAAATGTGTTTCATATACAAGAAACATGGATAGTACACATTGAGGACTGAAATTGTCAGTAATATTGTTTAGAAACAAAATTCTAATATCACTTTGCAATACTGTGTCTGTTGTTATCAACATATGAAGTGGCAGTTTAATTAACGGCTCATTTATTTCTATAGAATTTAATGTCTTTAAACCTCGGCCTGTGAGAGAAAACTGCTCTGGTATCAAATACCGAATTGATAAACAGTTTTGACTTAGAAGCCAAGACTTTAAATGCATTAAGGATTTGTCGGTATTTTTATTCAATTTTATGAAATTGAACTTCTTCTGGTTACGTTTTCTCCATGTTCGCCCCATTATATGACGTAGATACTATATCTGTAGAAGTAGTAACAGTAATCTTTATTATATATTGGATTAATTACACACATGGATCTTTTTAAATCATAATCAATAATCAATTACTAGTTTTTTTCTATTATATATATATATCTTTATATTATATTCTCATTTTCTTTTATACACAATATACTAAAAAAATTTGTAATATAATAGTTAAATATATTACCCTGACGCTGAGAAGGGAAAACGTGGAATTATGTCCGTCAACGTAAAATTTATCAAATATTAATTTTGTCGTTATATTACTGCAATACGTTTTTCTTATCATGGTCCATAGTTTTCTGTCGTACGATGCTTCGCGCAGTAAATGGTCGCATAATAATCGGCTTAACATTTTGTTATATTTTCTTTTTACAAAAAAAGTTAAATATGTTAACTAAACATTATATATATAAAATATAAATATCATATTGCAGTGATCATGTAATCGCGACAAACTCTTGACCATTATCTAATCTAACCTAACCATAATATAGACTGATATAGCCGAACACGTGGTACACGTCACATGACATCAGTCTTGTTTTTGTAAGTTTTCAAAATTACTTCAGGGCTTGTTTCCAGCGTCAATTGTGATTGATCAATTTGGCCAATTGATCGTTGATGATTGGTTACGTTCAGAAAACTCAACGGTTGAGAGATCAATACTTATGATAGGACTATTCCTTAAAACCTGCTATGGTTCCAAAAGTATAATCCAATCATAAGTGATTATCTCTCAACCGTTGTGCAACTGTTGAGTTGTCTGAACGCATCCATTGGTTCGAGTCGACAAGTGCTTAGTATAAATGCAGCCAAAACAGTGTTTTTTAGATTTCTTGTCAGTAAGAATCCTGGTAGAAGTGTAATATAATATTTTGATGAAAAATAAATAATTTTTATTTGCCAATAAAATGCAAATTGTTTTATAAACAGCGACACCTTTAATGAATTTCAATTTGTGACGTTATTTCTTTTTTTCTTGAACAAAAAAAAACCGGTTAAAAATCAGTAAATCTATTTTAAACAGATTTACATAATAATTAGTCCGCTCCGATCTTGCTATCAATTTGTGTGTATTAATTTATTATATATTGATATCAACAGATCTGTTGACAAACATTTGTGATGTAAGTCCGATTGTCTTACAGATGACTCCTTATCTGTATTTTCGAATTTGTGGTCAATCTGTTGGCAAATATTCGCTCCTTTGATATAACAATGTTTCATCTCATGTATAATTTCAGAATATATATAAAGCATATCTCTCCCCTCTTATTTTGCGTGAGAAATTTTGGAAAGTTAGGTCAGAAGAGAAAGTTCTTATGGCTCTCCCACTAGTGTACATATTTGACTACTAAGTTAAATATCTATACAGGCATGTAGTTTCTCAGCGTTCTCTGATTCACACAGTTTAGTTCTGCATACAATGTTGTAATTCAAAAACATCAGGTATTATTTTTATTCTACATTTAATACCGTACACTTGTCAACTTCGACGTCAATTTTCATCGGTTGATACTTTGTGATATGTCAAGTGCGACTCAACGTGTTCCAGCTGGTTTCGTGTTGAGTTTAATTCGACATGAAATTTGTTGACAATTTCTACATTTCTCGAACTTTCAGATTGTTTTGCAATGTAGTGATTGTATACATGTATTCCAATTGTTTTTGTATCAAAGTCATATAGGATGACTAGATCTATAATTATTATCTCTCCAATGACACAATTGACCTTTCCAGTTAATATTTTTGTTTATGATTACTTTTCACTTGACAGTATAGTGTCATTGGCTGTTTTACTCTATAATACATGTTTCAAAAACATAAGATACATATCAAATTGTCTTTACTTCACTTGGCTCATAGACAATAAACTTTTGTGGGAAGGTAGATATTTTACAAAAGATCTTGTTTTTACATTGTTTAACTTATATATTTGTGTTACTTTCATACTTTATATAAATGTTTGATCGGATTACTAATTCTTAGTCAGAATATTATCAAATCATCAGATTATTAAGTATGTAAATGTTAATGATAATTATTTTTTTCAGAATATATATTAACAATATTTTTAAAAAAGAAGAAAACACAATGTCTTTAAATAGAACTATATTTAAAATTTTGAAAAAAAGTAATTCTACATTCCTGACAAACTCTCTCGGAAGTTACGAAATCCAAAGAACAGTCTGCATCTTCACACAAAATAGATTTCACTTTAGTGAACTTACTCAAGCTGAAACTAAGCCATCAGTGAATCAAAAAACAGATTGGAATAAAACTATGTCAGAAGCAGAGAAGATTGTTGGATATCCAACTTCTTTTTTAAATCTAAGGTGGTTATTGAGTGATGAACTTACAAATGTTGCAGTGCATTTGAGAAAATTAATTGGATCAAATCATCCTTTGTTGAAAACAGCTAAGTAAATATCATCATAACTAATATTTGCTTATGAATACAGAATATTTGATACAGAGTTTTGGTTTTTTTTCTTTTTTTATGTTTTTTGAGATTTTAAATGCAATAATTTAATGAGAAAAAAATGTGAAAACTGGCTTCTCTTGTTAATAGAAACATTATTTATACTGGACGTAATGCACAAGCATTTGGGCTAATTGTACTATTAATTTCTAAGGCTGCTGGCCACTTAAATGCAGACCCAGTAGAAGAAGAAAAAATTGCTGGTGTATTAAACAGGTATTATACATAATAATTTGAATTTTGTTTATATTGTTAAAATATAAAAAATATAATAGGTTTGTTTACTTCCAAACATAGAATATATTACTCTTATTATGATTATACAAAGTAAAGAAATTTATATATATATATATATAATAAACTTTAAAAATTATGTTTTAGCCAAAGAGCTTTAGCTGAAGTTACAGAAATGATACGAACTAGCAATTTGATACACAAAGGACTAGTAAATATAAATAAAAATATGTCCTTGGAATCAGAAATGAAAGATGTGCTTTTTGGGAATAAAATAGCATTGTTGTTTGGTGATTATTTGCTTTGCAATAGTTGTGCTCAATTAGCATCTCTTAAAAATAACGATGTAAGTGCATATGTAATTGTTAATTTGTTTTGCTCAAAGATGCTGTGTAGAATTTTTTAATATGTTAAAATATTATAATATACTATATCACAAAAAATATGCTTTTTCAAATTTTTCTTTTTTTATCTTATGCATTGAGAGAAACTTTTAAAGAAACGTATTTTGTTTTGTAGCTTGTGTATTTAATGGCAAATGCAGTAACAGATTTATGTCAGGCAGCATTTGTAGCACGCAGAGACAATCAAAATTTTCCTATACCATCAATACCGCCCAAAGATCGTACAGACTATGCGCTAAAAGAATGGACGTTTTTAAATGTTTATGGTGCTGCGTCGTTACTCGGGAGAAGCTGTCAAGCCACATTGAAGCTAGCTGGACATAGCAAAGAACTGCAGGAAGAAGGCTACAAATTCGGTAAACATTTAGCACTGGCTTGGCAGGTAATATATTTAAGAAGATATATGTTAAATGTGTCTATAAATATAAGACAATAGGCTTCCTTGGATTTATCTTTATGCATCAACAACGACAAAGAAATCTTGTATAATTTATGTGCTGCTCCAATCATGTTTCATATTGAACATGACCCATCTATTTTAACGGAGCTTGATAAAGGATTAGAATCAGTAGAAAATATCGACTATTTACGGGTATAAATAAACAATGCAATTTATATACGATTAAATTAGTGTTTAATTTTTAAACTTCTGTTTTATACAGTAATAATATGTAATTAATTTTGTACATATAGATGCTTGAAATTGTTCAAGCTGGTCCGGGCATTGCATTGACTAAAAAGCTCATAAAGGAACACTCACAAAAAGCGATGGATGTCTTAAATGTGTTTCCGGAAGGCGATGCAAGAAAAGCGTTATCTAATATTATTATTGCAATAGGTGACTTTTAATTAAAAATTATTGTTTTGTATTGGGAAAACGACGAAAGGATAAATTGAAATGCTATGATTAACTTATTTTGTCTTAAAATTTGCACTTAAAGAGATACAAGTTAAGAAATAAAAGAGGGATTCATTCATATTCAAATATAATAATGACTCAATTTCATACTATTATTGATCGTTAAAGCAATTGAATTAAACATGCAAACGCAATGTTCATCACAGATTTCATTCAGTCACAGTCTTAACAATTTTATGTATGATAGTTATATATATATATATATATAGAGAGAAAGAGAGAGAGAGAGAGAGAGAGAGAGAAAGAGAGAGTAAAATCAAAGTTATAAAAAAATAATTTTAATTTAAAAAACTAATAGAGAATTTTCTTTGTAAAAGCAAAATCTAATTTTTTTATGTCAAAGAATATATAAAACTACTATATAGAAAATGTAGAAGATATAACAATCTTTATGTAAATATCTTTTACAAAATATTAAATTATTTTTATATAAAAAATTTCTATATGTATATTTCCGCTCAAATAAATATGTAATATATAACTGTATATAAATATTCATAAATACTAATTTATATAAATAATTCATGTAACTAATTTATATAGTAACTGTTTTATATATTTGTAGTCTTTATATATTATTTACTACTAAGAATACATTTGTAAGACATTGTAAATTTACATGTTGTATACTGATATTTATTAAATTATTTTTACAGACTCCGTGTCATTTAAATGCAAAATTTAAAAAATCACTGCGTTATATCACAAGTTATATTATTTGTTTACAGATTATTTAACAATCAAAATTTGAAAAATTAATAATCAGAAAAATTATACATTATAAAATTATACATTAATTATGCTATATAGTATATTTAATTTATATTCTATTCAAAAAAAATTTGCAATTAGCATCAGATATACTTAACAAGTACTCGTATGATGGCTTTTTTATCTATCAATCGCTCATGTTACAAACTTTGTGTTCCAAAATTCACTTCTAGTATTAAAAGTCTATACATAATTTATATTAAGGTTGTTCTACATTAGTCGCAAGACACAACACAAATTCACAGATTTCGCAGAATTGACCAATCACTTTGATCGATAGGCTGATTTGTCATGTACTTGCGTTTGCGCCTTGTATGATCTTGCGCTGAATGTAAAACAGCTTTATACATTTTCAGTATATACAAATTGGTCAATATTGAAATCGAGGAGTTTCTGAGGTTAAGTTCTCAGGAATAGTGTCAGTTTTAAAGGAAAGTTTTATATTTAACTCTCATATTTTAAAAGCAATATATAGAAAATATAATAGGAGATATATGTATATATATAAGTAAATTATATAATATTTAATAAAAATAACATCTCAATTTTATATTACGAACACGAATAAAATAAAAACAATGCCTGAAATAATCGAATTACGTCCCAATAAACGTTTGATGAATTCCTCTTTTGAAAAGTATCAATTTTCCAACGATGTTGTTCCCATCATTTCTGAAATCAAGCTAAGAAATCGTAAGTTTAGTTCATGTTATTAATTTTAATTTATATATCATTGTAATTCTTATTCTTAAAAAAATGTTATAGCATATATGCATATGTTTTAATGAAAAAATAGATTAATTTATTTCATTCACACATTTCAGATGTATATAGATTAGAGCCAAATCATAATCAAGAATCTTGGCTAGAAGCTAGACTGTTTGCATTTCATAATCATTTATTTAAAAATCCTTATGACATATCATGTTGGTTTGTTGATGAAAAGCTGAATGTTTGGTGTCTGGACAAAGATGGTTCTTTAAATGAGATGCACAAACTACACACAACAG
Organism: Pseudomyrmex flavicornis; assembly: GCA_014825475.1. Lineage (NCBI taxonomy): Eukaryota > Metazoa > Arthropoda > Insecta > Hymenoptera > Formicidae > Pseudomyrmex > Pseudomyrmex flavicornis. Next base: position 20,579 of record QVNW01000575.1, read on the forward strand.
ATGCAGACTTATTAAAAATAATATACAATCCATCAATTGCATTTACTTCCAATAATATTATGGCTATTTCTGATGGTGGTAAAACCTTGGACATTCTAATAACGGATACCAAACACAATATGAAGGTGTTCACATTGAATTCTATAGAACCTGGAGTTATTATGAATGTGCAATATGTAGAAGAAAATTCAAATGTTATTGTAACCATGTGTAGTATTGTTGCAGATGATGACCAAAAGAAATATACACAGCTTCTGCTGCTGTTGTATGCTTTGCAATATTCAGAAAATGAAATAACAGGAATTTCTTTTGTAGACAAACAGATATCAAAAGTATGTGGTACTGTAGATTATGTTTGTGTGGAAGAAAATGGTAACTATTTGCATGCCATTTGTCAAGATAACATCGATTTTGAAAAGAAAAATGCACAAGATTTTAAAGTGGAACAACCGAGTTTTGATCCTCAAATAAAGATTCCAAAATATTATTGGTCTCAAGATGAAGATTCGCTCACTGTTTGGGTTAAAGTACCGAAACAACATAGCAATAAACAACCTAAAATAAATGTCAAGCCATTAGAACTGTCTGTTGTAATAGATAATGAAGTATTGATTCAAGGAGAATGTCAGCATAGATTAGAGGAGAACATGGCTACCTGGAGGCAGAAAGAGGATACATTGCAAATTGATCTGAGTAAATATGAAAATGGTTTAATGTGGAGTGAATTGATCAAGAATGATACAGGAGGTGAATGTTTACCCAATGAAACTCTTGCTGCAGAAATTCATGAAAGGTAGTTTTTATTTAAATTGTGTAATTCTTTTCTTTTTACAAACTTAGTTTAATGTCTAGGTCATACAATTACTCAAGTATTATTGAAACTAATATTCTTTACATTTACATACGCATAACAGCTGCTAAGTTCTTTATCTTATTCAAAATAAAAGTATGTGTAATAATTATGTAATAATTGTAATAATTGTAAGAATATACGATATCAATGTTTAGACTAGCACACTTGTGTTCGAATCAGCAAAACGATGGTGTCAGAGAAGGTCAACCCTGTGTGGGATTCAATGCCGAACAATTAGAAGAATGCGATCTTGAGGGAAAAGACAACTTTTTACAAAGGATTGATTTTCTGAAACAAACAACCACACATCTAGCTAGATTGGGAAGCAATAACCACATGTTGTTCACGTACAAAAGAAAACGTGGACAAGCAGTATGTCTGAGACATGATCACGATGCTTGTGTTTGGATAATAGATACTGTTGATGATGACAATCACTGGGACGTAAGACATGCTTACAGTTTTCCCGGATTCGGCTACGTCGAAGCTAGCAAAACCAATAAAAAGTTTTGCGTATCTCCGTCTGGTAAGATATTAAAAACTTTTCAACATATTTTTTTCGTTAAAAGAAGAATAATAAATTATCAAGAAAAGAATGCTCATGTTATTATACTTGTTTGTAGACGGTTCGTACATAGCTATAGTGGAACATACGAGGCACATATTTCTTTATGACAAACCTGATGTTGGAGAAAAGATTGCAAAACAAAGAATTGTAGACTTGAATTGTGAAACTGCCATTATGGGTGTCGTTGCTACGAATAAGTATTTAATTATAATTACCAAGGATAAATTATATCGTTTGCAAATCAATACATGATGATTTTACTGCTTGTAACTATTATCTAATAAACTCTTCGCAAACTTTTTATATTATGTATATACATATACATTTATACAAAAGTGATAATTATCACACATATATTTATCAAATATAAGGTAAGAAAAACGCATTATAAGAAACCTTGCATATGATTTACTCTATTTTTTATGCTAATTTATATTTTGACATAAATACAGTTTCTTTAAATTTATATACAATTGTCATAGTTACTACAAGATAAAATATGTTTAATTAGTCAAAAGAAAGGTCCGGCAAGTTTTTGTTTATTTTTAAAAAATCTTGACTACGATGCGTGCAAAGCGAAAAAAACATTGCTGACAACGATGCCTCAAGCTCTTGGTCTAAAAAGTAACAGTCTTATTACATGCTAATAGATATTACACGATGAAATATGTTTAATTTGCCACGAAAGAAAGCCCGTCTTCGAAGGAACGTCTTTATTTAAAAAAAACCAACATCTTAGATGACGAAGGCACTGTTAATCTCAATTACACAGCGAAACATTGTGAGAATAGAAAAAGTAGGAAAACTTTGATTTTTAGTTATGTAGTTAAAATAGAAAACAATTTTAAGACTTTAAAAATATGTTCGCAATTAGGTTCTTATTTCATTTCTAAAACAAACTCAAATTTAATAAATATTTATTTTATTTCAGAACTTCTAACTTAGAAACGAAAAATTTTTGCACAATTTTCTGAAAAAATTTCAAGTGAGACAAGATTTCCAACAATTTGTTAAATGACTTCACTCACTTTATTAAGTTTACCGACAATGAAAAGTAATTTTTTATGTGAAATATTTGATGGAGTGCGCGAAATAGCTTGCACAAATCCTATAAAAGGATAAAAATTTTGTTTTAATATTACTCATGTACTATGTACCTTTATATGTAATGTATGAGAAATGACAGCGGACTGATTCACTTGCGAGAACCAATTGGAATACCGATTGATATATGCTATATCAAAAGAGCACACTGTATATATATATGCGACTATCTCATCACACTCCCTTTCCTCGTACCATAAACAAAGATATTATATTCGACGTGTAGCCTATGCAACTTTCCATTATGTGCAATCGCGGCTAGAGGAATATTATTGTAGGAAAAAAACAACAACAACTTTTCTTAAGTTCACAGCTATACAGAAGAACTGTCAGAATCTCGTCACAAAAATTATTTAACCTCACAAACATGGTGAGTGATACCAATTGAATATTGGTTTTTGTTTTTAACATTTTTGTTAGGGAAATGTGACGGTGATTAATTGTTAACATAAAAAAATATGAAGTGCTACTCTTTGTTAGATATTTTTAATTAATTTGGATATAAATATCTGTCTCAAAACAGATTAAAATTACTTATTACATTTGTTTAACATGTGATAATGTTATGATTTTAATTGAACAATTTGTTGAGGATTATTTATTATACTTCTTTTTCTTTGTTTTGCAGTAAATAACCTTTGATATATGTATATGTTCCATCTTTAGTCTTTTCTCTGTATCTTTCTGTGTACCTTTCATATGCTAAAAATCTCAAATATTTAAATTTCACTTTGTTGACAATTAGAGTTTTCTGTGTGAAATAATGTTTATGTGCCAGTTTCTTTTTTTTTTTTTTTTTTTATAATAGTACTTTATTGTTATTGTAGGATGATGATGAGCATTATCAAAGTGGTTATGATGATCATTATCAAAGTGGTTCTTTCCCAAAAGATTTTGGTTATGCACCATTTGATGGAGAAACAGAAGGATCTATGGATCCGTTAGCTGGAGAACAAAAGCCTAGAATACTTCTAATGGGTCTTAGACGGTAAAGTTATAATTTGTTTTAACTAATTTTTTCTAGTAAATACTTTCTGTATTAATTTGTATTTAATATCTATAATTTAATATCTATATTTTTTTCTGTAGCAGTGGCAAATCTTCAATACAGAAAGTAGTTTTTCATAAGATGTCACCAAACGAGACCCTGTTTTTAGAAAGTACAAACAAAATAATTAAAGATGACATTAGTAACTCAAGCTTTGTGCAATTTCAAATATGGGACTTTCCTGGTCAAATTGATTTTTTTGACCCCACTTTTGACAGTGACATGATATTTGGTGGTTGTGGAGCACTGGTTTTTGTGATAGATGCGCAGGATGATTACATGGAAGCGCTTAATAAGCTTCATGTAACAGTCACAAAAGCTTATAAAGTTAATCAGGCAATTAAATTTGAAGTTTTTATTCATAAGGTGGACGGACTGTCGGATGACTGTAAAATGGAAACACAGAGAGATATACATACAAGAGCCAATGATGACTTAGCTGACTCTGGTAAATAAAAAACGGTTCTGTGTTGACAGTTATGAAAAAATTCAACATTCTTATATCTATCTCTTTTCCAGGATGTGATCAAATACACTTGAGTTTTCATTTGACCTCAATATATGATCACAGTATATTCGAAGCATTTAGTAAAGTGGTACAGAAGTTGATACCACAGTTGCCTACTTTAGAAAATTTACTCAATATACTCATATCGGTAAAGAAATTTCTTTTTGTCGCACAATTAAATATTTTGTAGAAATGCACTAAAAGAAAACTAAAAGAATGTTCTTCTCTTACAATACATTTACTTAATGACAACAAACATTTCAATGTCATGTTTTAAAGAATTTAATTACATTCATAGAACTCCGGGATTGAGAAAGCATTCTTATTCGATGTTGTCTCAAAAATCTATATTGCGACTGACAGCTCGCCTGTCGATATGCAGAGTTATGAACTATGTTGTGATATGATCGATGTTGTCATTGATGTTTCCTGCATATATGGGTATAAATATATTTTAATTGTATACCTGTGTATAACTTTGCAGTTTGCAACTTTCTTTTTACGCTTGAAACTTGTTTTAGATTGAGAGAAGATTTGGATGCTGCCGCGTTTGACAACCAAAGTTCCAGTTTAATCAAATTAAATAATGGCACAATCTTGTACTTGCGTGAAGTAAACAAGTTTTTAGCATTGGTCTGCATCTTACGAGAGGATAACTTCGATAGACAAGGTAAACGTACTGAGTTTGATCTCATTTCTACAAAGAGAATAAAACTTTCACATGACATATAATAATATCATTAATCACATTAATCATGTTATTTTTATATCTTGTTTCTTTTTTTATTTACAGGAGTGATTGATTATAACTTTCTTTGTTTTCGCAAGGCAATACAGCAAGTATTTGAAGTAAGAAACAAAGCATTAGCCGCGACAAGTGCGAACAATCACTCGTCGTCTCCCGTTAGCACAAATGAAACACCGAACACCGCGACAGTCTCGCAAAGTGGAACTATTGGACAAAACGGTACCGTCGTGATTGCGCAGAGTTAATTCTTACAGTTATATATAGTATGTGTCATAATTGTAATACAAGATTTATTGTTAATTGTACTATTACTTGAAATTATTTACTATTATTTGAAATTTCTCTTTTTTTTCTATCTATAAATATGTTTCTCTGATACACAAATCACACTATTACTTTTTGTAATATATATTATTAAATGCGTGAAAAAAAAAAATATTTTTCATACCAAGAATAGTAACTTATAAGTTAATCGTAACGTGTTACTGTGGCGACGCATTATAAAATTTCAACTCTATATTTTTATCTAATCTTAAATTGCTCATGTAATAAAAGTTTTATAATCGATACCTTTTGTTAAATAGAGAATGTAAATATACTGTATGTTACACCAATTATCACTTTCCGTGTATATATATCTCACAATGGAAGAGATAATATATATATATATATATATATATATGTGCGTGTGTGTGTATATTACTATTTGTATATCTTATATATTTTTTTTCAATAATATCACATACATTCTACTTTATTCTACAGAGGTACTGTGTGTAACTTATTATCAAATTTGTTAAATATTTTTACATATATTTGTTTTTATATTCGTGACGTTTAAACTTACTACTTTAAACATCAGCGACGCGCCTTATCTCATTGTGTAAGACATAAGGTGTTGAACTGACAATTAATTGTTCCTTGTATTTGTGCCAACGCATGTAGGAAAAAGTTTGTTCATATTCGTTTAGAGAAATTTCAAGAGGCAACAATGATCCTGAACTAAAACCAGTAGTCGTACAATTCAAATTGCGAATATACATAATATACACCGGTTATAAGTTTTTACCTTGTTTGCCAAGACTTTCCAGAAATTAATTTTGGAATCGACAAGGGGATGCCTGATGGTGGTAAACTCTGATGTGCAATTTCGGTCAATAAGTTTCGACTAAGATCAGTCACGAATTTAACAAATTTACCATTGTCTTCCAACAGTTTAATATCACTTGTAGATATAAAGCTTGGCATCAACTTATCTAGAAGGGAATGGATGGAAGAGATAGGATATTAGGAGTTAAAACATTGGATATCGATTTTACGTCACGTGATTTAAAAAAAGTGAATCAGATATATGTGCTTGACTCTTTTATTCGAAAAATTAACATATGTGATTTTGCGCTGAGTGTACAAAAATTGATTTTAAATATATTACAAAAATATACATAAATTTATATACATATTACAGATCTTTTCGTGTATGTAAAAAATCGCATCTAAATAATTAATTAGTACAAAAACTTATAATTAAGACAGATATTAATCATATAAGAGACAAAAAAAATATACTGATCTCTAAAACAAAGCTCTAACATTAAATATAAATGTATGAAATTCTAATATAAAGCAATATATATAAATTGGCACACAAATAAAATAAAATTGAATATTGTTAATTCCAAATGAGAGAATCACACTAGTAATGCTGTTAAATCTGCATAAATAAACATTCTAATAATATCAAATTTAAGCACACGGCAAACCGCAGTTAAACGCTGAACTTAAGCCAGTCACTGTAAATAAAGCAATGAGAAGACCATTATGTATACGTATCAAAAGTGATATTGTTAATTATCATGCAATGATTCATTCTTTGACATAAGTCAAAGTTAGTAAACAGTTAGTAAACCATTAATATGTTTCGAGAAATATTATATACACACGTCTATTAAATCTAGAATCAAAAGATTATCAATAAAAATATATTATAAATCATTAAAATATGTCTCAATGCGATATTATTTAAGAAGATAATCAAACATTACATTATTTCTTGGTTTTAATTTTTTAACGGATACTGTCCGATTGTTTTTCATCATTGTTCTGTTTCTCATTAATAATCGTAAATTGTGGACAATTGTGTTGAAATATATTGAGTATTGCTAGTAAATTCTGAAACTTACAATAATCTGCGTCCTTATGTTGTACTGCATTGTGTAAAGCTAAAGCAAGATACGTATGGTATTTAATGTAACTCTGCTCCATTATATCCAATTCTGCGGTAGCTAATAATAATTTTTTGCGTGACCATCTATCTCGTATGTGAGTACACATCTCGATCATCTGAAACATATGATATAAATTTTCTAGTCACCTAGATTAATATTTTCTTCTTGTTTAATTGCTTTACGTGTCCACGTACGTTATTTATGGTCGCCATCAAGTCCTCGAACTCTTCTGTTAACAAACAGTGCTCGTGAACTTTGTTCAAGTACTCATTGTGCACTGTAAAATACGAATTTATTAAAATTTACTGAAACTATTTCATTTAACACATCTTTAGAGAAACTTTATATCTTATAATCGCATACGTGTGACAAAAATTGAAAAAGAATTCCACTCTAAGATAAATTGTTATAAATTGTTATATCACCTGATATAATCGTATCAAGACTATCCGCCTGAGCTAAGACTTGTTCCAATATAAAACCTAGACTCTGTAATACTTGACCAGATAAGTACGTATGTATAGATCCTATTGCATGTAGTAACCAAAATCGTAAGCTTTCGAGGCGTCTTATATGAAACTGTTCCACTGTGTCTTTTATACAAAACAATCTAGGACCTTCCAAATCTGGGAGAAAACAATAACGCAAATATTTTATGAAGACATCTCAAGAGAATATATATATGTATAAAATTTCATTTACCGCAAAATCTCAAGTTATTTAACGTCCATAAAGCCCACTTCAGTTTCAACTGAAATCTAAAAATTTCATTATATTTTTCCAGAACTTTCTTTGTTAACATTATGGTTATAGGCCATTCCACTGTGTAATGCAATGTTATATTATTCACAGCTTGCAACAATTGACGAGTAGTGACGATGTTTTGAACAGTAATGGACCAGCGTGAACTTATATCTGGCCAATATTGAGAAAACACTTCTTCAAGAATACATGATAGGAAATATGAATTAGCCCACATTTGATTATTTTCGATCTAGAACAATGACGTACTAGTTTTACACAACAAAATCGTGTTTGTTATTAAAATAATTTGTTATATTAATTATTGTGTGCTTGCAAATATATTTTCGATTTTGTTTATTTACCTCGTAAAACAAAATTTGATAAAATTTATTCATAACATGCCCAGCTTCCATCATATAAACAGATCTCAACAGTTTCAGATGTGTTTGCAACTTGTATTCCTCGACCATAATATTTTTTACTAACTTGCTAGCATTACTGTAACGTAAACTTAAAATTTCAGATAAGGTATTTTTCAAAATGTTTTGCAACGGCAAGATGTACTTCATTTCTTGAAGTCTACAAAAAAATACATATATTTTAGAGAGTTATATGTAAGTTATTTCAATATTTATATTTGTGTAAATACGTTTTGTACTTTTTGTATAAGTTATGCATTTGACTTCGCTTTGTTGTAGAATTGTCAGCGTTAGTATATACAGGAACGTCCACCGTATCGTTCGTATATAATTCAAGTGGCATGTAATCTTCCATAGCTTTCATTAAAAACGGATTGTGCAAGGTGGATAATTGTTGTATTATATTTTTTTCAATGTCGTCATCATATTCTTGTATTGTTGTTTGATCCCGTATTATTATTTGCAACGCAGATGTATCTGTTTCTTCAACTGATGGATTATACTTGGATATTTCTGATAATAATTTATTGTGCAATTCGGTATTTAACGAAATTCTGACATCTAGAAGTTATAAGAGTAATGTGTATATAAGTTTATGTGACATAAAAAAGACTAACGTACACAGATATTTGCTATAAAAAAATATTATTACCATCTATTTCCATTTTCCATATACCAATCATTCGATCTAAAGAAACAAGTAAGTCAATACTGTGACCCATGTGCTGCACTTTTTGCAATAAGAATTGCATAATTGGATCTGTCAAGCAAACATCATCATCAGACGAACGAACTATAAATTTTTCATTTTGTTCAGTATTTTCCATGAAAGCATCGTCTGAAATTCTGTTTTATACATATATAATTAGTCTGTGATATTATCAAATTTTAGTATTAATTGTAAATTTCTCACACTTGTGTGTACATATATTTACCTTACTATTATAAACTCATCTCTCCAATCTTCTAATCTTCCTTCGCTTAACCACGTATCAATTATATTAAGATAAACAGTAAGACTACACAGGTACAAGTTTATACAGATATTAGTTCTTTCTCGACTATGAGAATTCTGCATTTCGTAATATAACGACGATAACAGTCGGGATGCGCACTTCCAATTAGAAATAACTTTCCAGTCCATTATAACTTTCTTATGTATACTATAAAGTAGTTTTATAGTAATTATATATGGTCTTAAACTATCTGATAAAGACAGGAAGGTATTGCAGGTCTCTGCGAAATAAAAAGCAACATTTAGCAACGAGATCAAATTTAGCAACAACAAAAAAAAGAGAAGAAAAACGCAGCTTACCTTGTTTCATTATATTCTTTTCTAGTTTAATTACTTCATTCTTAATTTCATACAAGTGGCGTTTAAGAGCAGCATTGTACGCTTCATAGGTCAGAGGAGGAGTTCGGAGTTCTGATTCGTGATAATAAGGAGATTGCAAGTCAGTTCCAAATCTTTCGATCTCGTATATCATCGAGAAACATTCGCAGAATGGTGATAGAATACTTTGAAAAGCAGTCTGGAAATATAACATTCAAATAGCAAAACGTCTGTGAGACATAATTTTGTATGAGTGATATTTGCAAAAGTAATCAAATATCTTTGTAAAAGTACATACAGTTGTCAAACTAGGTATAGATATGTCGGAACGTATTGAGAACTTCGATTCGCTCTTCTGTTGAAACACCACCATTGTTGCTTGAACATAAAACATCCATAATAATTCTCTGCATACTCGATACTCACTGAGAGTAACCACTCTGTACAAATCTGACGAGTTTGTTTTGTGCCTACAAAAGCATGCGTATTTAATATAGTATTTTTTTTTATCAAATAGATTTAATTTTTAAAAAAGATATTACCAAATATCACAAATACTGGCGTCGCAAGAATGTTTGACAACTGGACACTTTTGATATTGTAGATTATTCCACCAATCATTTTGGACATTTAAAGAAAGCCATTTTTTAGATTCGAGATTCTGCACCAATGCTAGAGAGAATTTATCTACCGTATTGTCACGACTTTCTGAAAGTTGCGCTACATCCAAATGTAAAGTGGGTTTTTGCGATGGCGAAGAAACATCATTTTCATCAATTCCTTCTTCTTCCGTTATATCAGACCACTCCTGTATAAGCACAAAAGTTTAAAACATCTCTCTTGTCTTGAATGATAAGTTCGTAAAATATATCTTTCATGCAAATACTTACACTTTCAGTATCATCACTTTTATAATTGCAGAAAAAATCCTCCTGTCCCTCTTTCAAGTATTGCGCCCAGTCTATTTCTTCTGTAATGCTGTCTTCATTTCCAGTAGCTGCATTAAAACCATATTCTCCACAGGTGAGTTGCAAACTATCTAGGTTTGACTTGTGAGTTTCAGTGGACAGATCTAACAAGAGTGTTAACAAATACCACTGCAAATCGTATTGTGGATGCTGTTCAAAATCAAAACTTGACAGAAAGGTGTCTACTAGTTCCTGAAATTTTTTAGCTACTTCATACTTTCCATGAATTGTAAATTTGGTGACCAGTGCGTTTATAGCTTCTTTAGTTGCATGACTGTTAACAGAAAGATAGCGATGATGCTTGATATTTGTCAAGCAAACTCGTTCGCATACTCGAAACCCTACTTCATCCTCCTGAAAAAAAAAACAACACGAGACTGTGTATTTAATAGAATGCTATATCTGTTGTTACATGCCTCACGTATTAACCTAATTCAGTATTTACCTCAAATGATGTAAGCGCTGTTATAAGTTGTTTTAAGTCATTATGAATGTCATATAACACTCGCGTGCTCATTTTTATTTTGAAATGAACATCCAGCAAATGTAATACTGGAAAAATACAATACAGGCTGAAAATTGTATGGCAAAAGAAACAATATATAGTGATTTTGCATTAAGTGTAACTTTTACTCTCCAAATAATATGTTAATTTTTATAACGTACATTCTATATATTAATATAGTTTTTTAATGAGAAAATACACAGAAGAAATCTTTCTGACAGAAATCCGAGTGTGACAAACAAATATTATTACCATTGATATTATTACCATTAAACTTTTCGTTTATTACCTGAATTGTAGTGGAGTTTACGTTTGTTTTGACACTTGACATTTATATTGTCAATTCGAGCATTTCGAATTACAATTACTAAAAACTGCGCGTAACATTTTGTTTGCGCACATTTTCAAATTATTGCTGAAGAACGTCGCCATATGCGATTAATGGCAAATTTTCATGTGAGATTTTGAGCAGGGACATTTTTCTTCGTAGAAATTTAGACACGAGACTCGTGTAAATAGGGCTTGAGCACAGTTTATAATTGCTTCGATATAATTTCGACGGATTTTTTCGATCGCTAGTCGCTACAGCTTTTTCTCCATGGAGATAGAATAATTGCAGATAAATTGAGGAGGAGGATACGTGTGCGTAAAGTGTAAATACCAAAAAAACATTCTAGTCCCAAAGTATCTGGTTAAATAACGAGGGTGACGTTAAAATGGACGAAGCAAAATTTTTGAAAAGGTGAGGACAGTCGCCGCATCTGCATCTGTCAAAACGATGTCAGTCACATCTGTCAAACACGTATGATTTTTGTTCGTGAAGCATCGTGATTTGTTTAAAGTATTCACTATAGCATACATGTATCTTTGTGCGTAGCAAACGTAATTAGGAAATAGAATAGCTTTTTCAATACGTTTTTCTTATATTGAAATATTTAGGAAAGTAAGATCTGGAACACTGGATGTTCATCCAACGGAAAAAGCTCTAGTAGTGAATTACGATGTAGAAGCATTGATTTTAGGTGAGCTGGGAGATCCCATGCTTGGTGATCGTAAGGTGAGATTTATTTTTTATATAAAAGAACAAAAATGTTGAACAATTATTTCATCTGGTACACTCTGGTTTTCACGTTATTGTACATAGGAATGCCAAAAGATAATCAGACTAAAAAGTTTAAATGCAGATACAAATGTTTCTCTTTTGGCCAAAGAAGTAATAGAGAAGTGTTCGTTAATACATGAATCCAAGTTACATGAAGTCGAGCAGTTAATTTATTATTTACAAAATCGTAGGAACAATGATAGTAGAGGTAATGTATCATTTGTTTATGTGCGTTCTAGAGATAGTACTGTTCTCTTAAATTTTGGAATTTTATAGGTAACGATAGTAATTCTCAACCACCAAGACCAGTATCGTCAAATTCAGTGACTACAGAAAACAGTGAGATTGAACGTGCAGTCATAAGCAATGTTGACAGTTACATTGAATTATTATATGAGGAAATACCAGGCAAGATCAAAGGTTCATCGTTAATTTTGCAATTAGCAAGAGTGCCGGATAATCTATTAGAATTGACAAAAAATGGTAATTGTTATGTTATATATTTTCTGTTTACATAATAATTAGGAGTAATAATTGCAATTATTATGAAAAAAAATTGCATAAAAAAATGTACATATAAAACGTTATCTCTCAAATATCTGTTAATATTATTAATAATATTAATAGAATAATAATATTAATAATATTAATAGAATTTGTCTTTTTCTTTATACAGAATCGTTATTAAGTGCATTAGCTCGAGTTCTAAGAGAAGACTGGCGGCGCAGCATAGAACTCTCTATAAACATTATTTACATTTTCTTTTGCTTCTCGACGTACAGCCAGTTTCATAATATTGTGCTTGAATATCGAGTAAGTGTTGCGAATATTATATACTTATAAATAATAATCAAATTGCTGGGAGATATTTATGATTTTTGTTTTTTTGCAGATCGGTTCTCTTTGTATGGATATAATTGACTTCGAATTGCGCCGTTATGATCAGTGGAAGGAAGATATGGAGAAACGTCGAAAACAGTTCGAGAACACTACCGGTTTGACATTTTTTCCAGCGACCAACAACGATAATTGCGATAGAAAAATAAGGATTATCGACGATATCTGGAATATGGACGGTCCATTGGATTACGAAGTAAAACGACGATCCACAGAAATATCTGTAACTGTATCTGAGAGTGATATTAAGAAATTGAAAGAGGATCTCGAGAAAAGCCGCAAGAAGTTTAAAAGTTTAACCAAAAAGCAAGAACAATTGTTGCGAGTCGCGTTTTATCTTCTTCTAAACATCGCCGAGAATGCTATGGAAGTTGAAAGAAAAATGCGTAAGAAGAACATCATAGGAATGTTAATTAAAACATTAGACAGGACGAATACAGATCTGTTGATATTGGTTGTCACGTTTTTGAAGAAACTATCCATCTTTCGTGAAAACAAAGATCTTATGGTAATATTATATAAATATTTATTTATTTTTAGAAATTTATAGGAAAGAACGTAAGAGATAAAATGTGTATATATTTATGTTATATACAGGCAGAAGAAAATATTATAGACAAATTACCGAGACTTTTACAAAACAATAATGCTGATCTTGTGTTAAGTACTTTAAAACTGTTATTTAATCTTTCTTTCGATTCCAAGTTGAGAGCAAGAATGATTAGAGTTGGTATGTTACCGAAATGGATAAAATTACTTAGCCAGGGTAAGGAAAAACTAATTAATAAAACTGATAAAAAATTTATTTTTTTGTAAATATAAAATCGTTTATGTTGTGTATGTTTACAGCTGATATTAAGAGCAAAAGTACAATACTGGGATTACTTTATCATGCCAGCATGGATGATAAGGTAAAAGGAATGTTTGCAAATATAGATTGCATTCCAATGGTGTGTACAATTCTCCGTCAAATGTTTGAATAAATTTTAAAAGCTAGTTTGTATAATGATGCTCGTATATATGTAAATTTTTTTCATTTAGATAACAAACATGATACTAAGTTCTGAAGATGAGTACATAAGATCCGAGTTGATAGCACTCGGTATAAATTTAGCTATCAACAACAAGAATGCACAACTGATGGTCGAAAATAATCGTTTGCAAGATCTTATAAAAATCGCATTCAGAAATCAGGATGCTCTCATAATGAAAATGATCAGAAATATTTCTCAACACGAATCGACGAAAGAAAATTTTGTCGTGAGTTGAAGCGTGAATACAATTGTACCATGTGTTTTTCATCATCATAAATTTATTGCTCACAGTGTTGCATTTAATAACAGGAATTTGTGGGTGATTTTGCTATGGCCTTGACTCAGTCCGATTCTCAAGACTTTGTGCTAGAAGTGATTGGCGTGTTGGGCAATTTGGAATTACCTGACTTGGATTATTCTCAGATCATTCAACGTTGCGATCTTATTCCATGGATACGCAATAATCTAGTTCCAGGTATGTCTTTTTTTTTCTATTTTTTCTATTCTTTCTTTTTTTTTCTCAAATTCTGTTTTCACATCTTTGGTGTTAAATAACATTTTTATTTATGAAATATTTTAAATATATTTACATTATTTAAATATATTATTAAATATAAAAAGAAATATATTAAAGTTTACTATTTTATTGATTTTACATTCACATTATATACATTCGCAGGTAAGGCGCAAGATGATTTAGTTCTTGAAGTTATCATTTTTCTGGGCACCGCAGCGTATGACGAAGATTGTGCTCGTTTGTTATGTAAGGCTGATATACTTCTATCTCTTATCGAACTTCTTAAAGGTATGTATTAAAATAAATATATATAAAGATGATGAAACATAACAAAACTTATAAAGAAAACACTATAATTCTGTCGCGTATTATCACAGCCAAGCAAGAGGACGACGAAATGGTTCTGCAAATTATTTACGTTTTCTATCAAATCGCGAAACATGATTCGACCCGGGATTACTTAATTCGAGAGACCGGCAATGGTAATAATCGATTTCCTCAAGTAACAAATTTGTTGAAAATTCATTAATAAACGAAGGAAATCTATTTTACGAATACTTTTAAACGACTTTCTAAGTGATGTAAAATTGTGACACGATTTGCAGAAGCTCCTGGATATCTGATCGATTTGATGCACGATAAGAATCCTGCAATTAGAAAAGTCTGTGATACATGTTTAGATGTCATTGCTGTAAGTAAATTCTTGTCGCGAGATGATATTTCCTTAAGCAAATGTTTTTTTGTTAGAAATATGTTGACAATTAAATGCCGATTAAACTTCCTAGATGTGCGATAAAAATTGGGCTGCCCGTATAAAAGTAGAGAAGTTTCGATCGCATAATCAGCAGTGGTTGGAAATGGTTGAATCTATTGGAGCAGATTCAACCACTCACTTATTGCCGGATGACGACGACAGTTTGTCTCCATTTATCAGCGGCGATCTGCTAAAACATACTATACTGTTTCCATCTGGTAATATTAACATTTTCTTTATGGCACGAAGTTGCACGATCGTTTATCATGTCATTTATACATTAAAAAAATTTTCATTCTTGCACAGATAACGCAGCGTCATTTAACACAGACGATGGATTTTCGATTATGAAAAATTCATCCGAATCGTCTGAAAATCCAAGCCGACCTGTCAGCAGGTACGCGTGTAACAATGCAGATATATCTGTACAATGTTAGATATAGTCATCTTTGTGAACACACAATTTCCTATGTAAGGATGTCATTGTCGTATAAAAATATCGATCGCATATATTTCAGGTATCGAGATCTCGACGAAATAGGCGAACTCATGGCGCGTTCTAAGTCTCGTATGTCGATTGGTTCAGGTATAGAGGATTTATATTACAATTCTAGAATGAAATTCAGTGATTCGGATAGTTCTCACGTATTAATATAAACTAATTAATTCAGATGTTTTAAACGTAGTGATACGTGACTTTTCAAAGACCTTTTCAAAAGACATCTAGGATATTTTACATTACTTGAACATCATATATGTTTGATATAAAAAAAAAAAGATGTTTGCTACTATTTACGAAGATATGCCTGCTTAAAATCGAAGATTTTATTATAATTATACACGATATAGACTGCTTTGATCTCATAGTCGATTATTTTAGTGCCTTTTATTTTTTTATACATATTTATTTATACAAAGTCAGTTATTTTTACAATGTCAGCCTTATACTGATGTATTGTTCTATTGTGTTGCAAGATAATTAATAGTATTTAATTGAATCTAATCTGATCTCTTTTATTATGTGGTAGGCTTCAAGCAGTCAGAATAGCATAATATATGTGATAAAATTAGTAATTATTATAGAAGTCTTGTAGTATTTATATTGTCAATATCAGTTATAAAAAAAAAAAAGACAAGTGGTATAAAAATATTAAATAAATCTTATAATCATTCTAAGATCATTTAAGTCTATCCTTTCTAATACATCTAATAATTCATAAAATAAGTCAACTAAAAATTCTTCTACCTGATAATAAAGAAATAATTCAAGATATATCAAAGAATAGTTATTAATTATCTTTGATAAAGTAAGACAAAAAAGAATGAGTTTTAGTACAAGTAATAATATTAATGCTAGTTCGAATGGTATAAAAAATGATATAAATATTAATATCATTAATGACGTTAATACGTCTAATACCAATATGTATAATAATACTGACATCTTTTTTTATTACACTAAATGTTTTTGCAATAAAATATATACAAGCTTCTTTAATACACGTTTTTTCACTTTTTCTAGAAAATAAAATTAGACATACATGTTTTATATCTGTCGTTTTTTGTTGCACCTCTTGTCTTTTTACAGTAGCAATTTATCGCATTAATAATAAGATGATATTTTGTTATATATTAAATCAGTAAAAACTATGCATGATGATATAGCTATTATTATAGCTAATAATCCTCTACGAAATAAAATATGATATAAATCTCATAGCCTGTTAATTAATGATTCGTTTCAGGTGACCTCCTTTTATACCCGATTCCTTATTCTACACGAATCGAATTTAACAAAAAGAAAAATCTGTCACAGTCTTGGTCTATTGTTAGAACTTAAACTTTTGCGTATAATACATTCTTTAGGTCGAAATATGACGGTGTAACTGTTGTCTCCATCTGTGAAGAACATGTGTTCTTTCAAATTCCAACTTACAGGACTGTCTGCGAATCCCTGTACGTCTAAACTGACCCACGGCAAAGCATTTCGCGACAGTGCATATTCTTTTAACGCACAATATATCTTCTCCACCTTTCTACGTGTAAAGAAACCGGTATATTGTAAATGCTGTACCTGTCCAACGTACATAGAAGGAGAAGGGCATTTATACGTGCTCACATAATCATCCGTTTCTTCATTAAATCTAAAAAGACGTTATATGTAGTGTTCGATATCAATAACAAAGACAGAGAGATCATTATTTTTTTTATAGCATAAACATACTGAATATCACCAATACTAAAGACTCCAAGCCATTCAAAGAATCTATCAATGCTAGATTCTTCTTGAAGAATTGGTATTGTTATTGAATATTCAATCTTTTGTGAAAACTTTTGATGACAAAGACAAACACTGTAATTGTGTGCATAAAACCATGCTGCTATAGATGATGGACATATTTTGGTATCTGAAATATTTAAATAATTAAGAAAAATATTCCATAATGTGTGTATTATATAAAAAAACAAAGACAAAGGGAAAGAAAAAATATATATACCTGGTGGATCCCATAATAGTATAACATCAAAATTCTGTCTGAGCCTCTCTTCTAGTGCAACTCGAACTCTTTCATAATTTTTCTTACCAGGAACGAAAGTTTCATTTGTCAGGTCAATTCTCACTACTTTAAATAATGCATATTAGTTGTACATAATGTATAAATTTAATATATGTACATATATTAAAGTAAACACTTATATATAGTATTTAATTCTATATAAACTTTATGAACTATTTTTTCTGGATAATTATAAAATCAGGTTTTTTCTTAACTTACTGTAACGTGTATGAGGCTTATAATCAAAACAAGAAGTTTTTCCTTCTAATCCAAGAGCTTGATAATCTTCAGTTAGTAAAGAAAGTACCAAATATCCACTTGGAGTCACACAGATAGAATTTTGCAAATCTATTTTATTGTCTATTGTTAGGATACTGATCTCTCCTACAAATGTAAGTGTTAATAAAAATATAAATACAGATTTAAATATATATATATTTATTAATGAGGCAGAATGTTTTTAATTTTAATAAAAAACCGACTTGATTCTTTGTTTCTGTATGATGTACAGTCGCAAAAATTGTATTTTGTAATATTAACTAAATAAAAATAACTATGAACATTACCTTTTTTAACGAAAGCTTCAATAAATTCTCTATTTAAAAGATCACAAACGCGAAGCGCGTTTATTCGATAATACTCCGTATCTTCTGACAAACAATTTCGTAAACTATCCGGAACAGTAATTGTGTCGGGAAGCACCACAGATATCTAATATATAAAAAATAAAACTTTTAAAAAAGTAGAAAGTTACATTACTCTCGAAATATATATACACATTCACGCAATAAAAATGCAACATCTAATGAACATCTCATGAGGTTTCTATACGTTTTGTTCTGTACAAGCTATTCGAAGAATGCAGCGCGGTATTGCATGATTTTATTTTTGTTTTATATCTAAAGTAATAAAGATAAAGTGATGGAATAGCGCGGGCTCCCGGAACGCAGCCATAAATATGTACAAAAATATGTGTAATTGTAAACAAGACAAGATTATCAAAACTTGCCGAATGATTGAAGTAATGCGTTTTAACTACTTCCGGAATTACATCTGCTTTTTTAATATCTCTTCTATCTATGGAGAAATAATGTTGTGCCGGTTTGAAATTCCATGTTTCTGGACAAAGCATCGTAAACAATAAAATGAGATTTTTTCGATACAACTGAATCTATCACACATCACGATCGTCACGCAATTACTGTAGTTGCATCACAACATAGTCACCAAGCACAATTATGTGACGTCAAAAAGTTTAACAACATTGAAGGCACGATAAATTCGAGATAACTACTTCTTTCCAAGCACGTGGATTGTTGTGTTAAGTCTACTTAACCTGATCTGATTTCTCTCATTTTATGGCGTTCCGATATTCACTGCCAATATTAAAAATCTATATTTCACGTCACATGTGCCAGTACTGGCAGTGGATATCGAAACGCAGCCTATATCTCTAGTGCTGAAAAAAAAAAAAAAAAAAAAAAAAAAAAAAAAAAAAAAAAAAAAAAAAAAAAATTTATTAGTTTTATAAAGTCTTTATTTTCTCCTTTCGTTTAATTTTATTTTATTCTACGCGAAAATAATAAATTAAGGGGTCCAGGTCTCGCTGCCTCGGTAGCGCGGTAGGCAGCGCGTAAGTCTCATAATCTTAAGGTCGTGAGTTCGATCCTCTCCCGGGGCAGATTTTTCATTTTTTAAAAATAAATTCACAAATATAAAATCGAACAATCTGAGTTAATCAAACTTACGTAAAGTAACACAAACTAAAAGTCTTTCTATATCTGTTTACAGTAAAAACACTCGAAAAAGATTCTTTTAGTATATGTTATCTCATTTTGCGATATAGGTTCAAAATTGTTCAAAATCTTTCTCGCTATATAAAAATTTATCTTACATATCGTATATCCCATCCAATACGCTTGTTGGCAGTCACACATGCGCACGGCAGAAGAGAGAAGATATTACGAAGGAAAGGAGTAATAAATATGCAAGCTGTCGATCTCAACAATGAATCTTTATGATCGTATCAGATTACGAATTGAGATTGAGATTAGATTGGGATTTGATCAAAGTTTAGTGGCACGTTCCGTTTCATGCATATGCGCGCATGATTCTATGATATACGTGACGTGTACTATAGATAAATCAAGCAGAATAAACTTGAGATTAGCTTATTTTATTCTGATTGATTAAATTCAAATCCAATCTATAGTGACACAAGTTTTAACTTCCCCAGACAAAATATTTGCGTTCGGCAAAACTGAGATCGGAAGTTGTAAACCTGAACGCAAATACAGACCAAAAACGGACCAATCGCATTGAGTGAGTTTAGAAATTTTTGAGGTAAACAAACACTCCGACACCTCCGATTTGCAATACCGAACGCATAAGTGTTTGTGAGTAAAAGACAAAATTAGTAGTACTTATATTTTTGGAGCATTTAATATATTATTACACTATTTTAGCATATTTATTTATAGACTTAAATATTTATAACTACATGTGTTTATATGTGCATTGCGCACTGGAAATTACATCAAATGGTTTCTTTTAGGTTACGACTTCTTGTGTATGTATACACAGGCTTATCTAACACGGGTATTCCCACAGAAACTGAATAGTTTTTTAGTATTGCGCACGAGAACTTATCGAGGACACGATGCTCGAGAGATACGAGTTACTTCGTCGAGACTTCCTCAGTATAGGTGAATTTCATGTCAACAGTGATACTTTGGAGAAACTGAAATGCTATTACACACATAAGATTGATTCCAAACGCAAATTGAGCGAGGTAAAGGACCTTAAAACACTTATAAGATTGCTAGAAAAACGAGATGTTATTAGCTATGATAACATAAAAGAATTGCAAAATATATCAAAGACGTTTATTGGAGAGTCAAACTTGGAAAATAAATTGCTCGATTATGAAAATTGGCTGAAGAATATACTACTGTTACCTTTGTGCATTATGTATCAAAGCGACGAAGGTGAGAATTATATCTTCTGATATTTAATTGAAAAATTGATAAATGTGTAGTAAAAATTAAAAACAAAAAGTTTTGGTCTGTCAGAAACTTTTATATAAATTGTTTGCAAAGTTAAAAATAACAGCTTAAGATCTGAGATTCTTACTAATACATATATTTTTTTATTAGCTTATATTGTGAACAATATTCTGATATTTTATGTATGTTAATTTGTGTCTTACGCAGTTCCAATATTGCAAAAGCAAAATACTACAGGAAGAGATGTGGCATCACCATCTGTATGTAATTCTCTGAATGATTTGCATCAATTGCCAACACAAAACTCTTTTACTCAAAGAAAAACAATGTTACAACAAATAGGTATATTCACTTTAGATCACAATATAAATTATTTTTTTCCCTGTATACATGGTTTTCTGTTTTAAAAACTATGTATGTTTTTTTTACAGTATTGCTACAAATCAAAGACAGATTGGGTCGATCTTGGAGAGATGTTGCTAGATATCTAGGAATTAAAGAATGTGAAATTGATGCTGTGCAAAGTAAACATCCTTATGATTTGAAGGAACAAAGTTATGAGGTAAAATTTATGCAACAAAAATATATTACGTGTATATATATTACTTATCTAAACAACTTGAATTAAACTTTGACTAAATTGTGATTTGTTCTGTTTACAGATATTAAACATGTATATATCACAATCTGACACAGAGAATTGGGCACTAAATTTAATACGGGCTTTAGAAAAAGGAAGACGTAGGGATCTCAAAGAACTTGTAGAAGAATTAATATTAAAAAATAAAAATACGTGATATTATATATATATATATATGATTTCGACATATTCTTTCAATAAACCTCACTTTATTTTTTCTAAATATGTTTTATGCTTTATGCTATTGATCAGTAATATAATTGTATGTAAGAATTTAATAATGTAACAAACACATAAACATGGACAATTTACCTAAACATCATAGGTGATATACAAATAAAGACTAATATATGTCTCTAATTATTTGCTGAATAATTTTGTTAATATAATTAGCATATTACTGCAAAAAATAGAGTTGGGTGCTGTATTTTAATATAATTAATATATATATATATATATATGATAAATTTATATAATTTACACATATATAAATTACCTTAAATATGTTAAGTAACTATATCTTACAAATGTTTTCAATATGAGTTAAAAGCAATCATTGCTTAACTTTTATTACTTGACTGAAACTTTATTCATCTTGGTTAAATTAACAAATCAAGTGCTTACTACAAAAAAAAAGGGAACAAGTAATATTGAAGATCAATATTCAACACAGATAAATTCAAATAAACCTAATACTCTTTGGATAAAAGTTGATAGGTGTTTTGTAAGAATTTATATAAAAAATTATAAGAATTTATTCGTTGAAAAATGTAAAGTTCTACGAATTACAATCAAATATACAAGTCCATTATGTAAACACTTTGTGACAGCCACAAAAAAAATACAGCAGCCCATGTGCATCTCTCATCACTAGTGTGTATATATAATAAATCTTACACTAAAATTTTATCAAAGTTTTTATGCTAATAATATCAACATATGTTTATTGATTTTTACTTGATTTTTGTCATTACTACAGAAATATGACGATGTAACATGCTTTCAAAACAACAAGATTTTTTTTTTCAATATAAATTCAGCAAAAAATTAATGCCAATTATATTAATACTTCAATTAATTATGTTAATATCTCAAATGAAAAGTTTTCTTATTAATATCTTAATGAGAACAATGTAAATATGATATCAATAATAATTTAGTGGCATTTATAATGTATAAGTATTTTTTGTTTGACTGCCAGTTTTAACCATAGTGTCCTTATGTACTTGATATCCCATAGTTGTTTTAGATGTAATTTTTAATCTTTCTTTCAATTTGCGACTGAAATTAAAGTTGCTTATTTATACTAAGAACAAAATGCTGTATACAAATGACAGCAAATCCCAATTACTTACCCTATTTCCATAACACTATCTGCAGACTCTGCATTTGATGTCCAAACACCAAGTTTGTCACCTTTTGGCCTGATATTTACCACAGCCCCGCAAACGTCATCAGAATATTCATCAAATGCTTCTCCAATCATACAAAGCAAAATTTCTAACCAAAAATTATCTAAATCCGTAGCTCTTTGCTTCTTTTCTAAATTTATTAACCATCTTCCTCCGGATTTATTTTGATTGTCTTCCCACATAGGTCGAATTCCTTGCTTAAACATGCTATAGTCACATCCTTGTCTCAACTCGGAAGCAGTTTTAATATGATTGTATAAGCTGCGCACAAGCAGAAGGTTTTTTTTAAACTTTATATCGCTCAGTAGTTCATATCACTTTCGACATAATTATACGTATCTTAAACAAATTGAAAGAAAAAAAAAACAAGATCAGTATGATTACCTCCAGAAGTCTTCTGCCGTATCAAAACTCGTGATCTCACGCTGGCTCTCCTCCCATGCTTTATTCCTGTCTGGTTCGTAATACCATAAGGTCCAGGTATTTTGCAACGGGTGCTTGATTAAGTATTCGGGCGAGAATTCACCGGTAGTGGCTACTTCAGTATTTTGTTTCCGATCAATTTCCTAAAACAAAAAAAAAAAAAGAATTCTCATTGCTCGTTCGTACCATATGTATCAAACTCTCTCGTCTGAACTTCGCGAATGCGATCGCACCGGCTCGCGGACCACAAAGCGATCTTACCGCCTTGCCCGTGGTAACCTATACAGTGATATTACCGTGATCATTTCTTCGCGAATCTCTTAATTATCGCAATCTTTGCGTGTACTTCCGGTAAAACAATTATTTATAGATCAACGAACGGCGGCCGAGAGAGCGACAGAGGCACTTCTACGAGCGTAAAAAGGAAATGTCTTTTGTGCGAACCGTAAAAGCGGCAATCACTTTCTACACGGCGGAACACGTCCGTAACGCGAAAGGAGGGAGAAGAAAACGCAGAGGGTGGAGAGGATGCGGGAGGTTACCGAGAAAGGATCCACGCTGTTACACGCGGAGCTGTTTCGTCGCCGTGATCCGCGTTGACTCTCCCAGCATCTTTCCGCGCCGAAAATCAAGACAAAACCATTAATAATCACATGATAATACCTCGAGCTCTTCCGAAATGCTGGTAGCCATGTCACTGCAATATGCACACCCGATCTGTGAAAGTCGTGGACTGGCAGCATGTGTCGGCAACGAACGCTTACCGCTGGCGCTTTTACACGACTCTCATCTCTTCGGGTAAACTCGGGCAGGAACGTACACAACTCGACCCTTCTCTTACTTTCCTGTAAACGTGTGTCTCAACTCTCATGTGAAGTTGTTTTTTTTTTTTTTGTTTTAAGCTTTTTTTTGTTCCGTGTGTTTACAAGAAGATGATTGACGTTCGACTTGACGTGTACACAACATGTGTAGATAGATTCTATATGTAAAATCATAATACACTGAGTTCAATGAGAGAAGAGAATCGATTGTACGATTATAACTTACATCATTAACAATAATTTGCTTAAAAATCGATTGATTGATCACATTTGCTTGAGATAAGGGATGCGTTCGCTTTGGCGTTTGAGCGTCAGTTTTTATTGTTCTTCAAAGATAGATCGAAACGCGCTCAAAAAAGCGCGTCCAAAACGTTCAAGGTGACTTCGATCTCGATATGTATCAAATATCAACCGAAGACATTGAACTCAGCGAGCAATGATGTAAGAAGACATAACTCAAGCCAATTTTAATTGGAATTGGTCAAAATTGACTCTAAGAACTGGTTTTATTCTGTTGCATCGATTGTTCTTTTAAAAAATTCACCAACCGCATTGAATCTCGATTGACGGGAAATAGTTTTAAGCAATTAAAAAACAAATTGAAAAGAGCTGACATTTCGCGCGCGAAACATTGAACAGCAAATAAAACAAGAAGGCAAATATCATTGATCATTGATCAGTGCGATTGGTTAAATTTCAACAGAGTAGTCTCGAAAATTCCCTATTCGGTATCCAATCATACAGAAAGAAATGTCACGACAAACAAAATGGCACCTTAGTTGCTGCGCA
The DNA here is from genome assembly GCA_014825475.1 of Pseudomyrmex flavicornis. Taxonomy (NCBI): domain Eukaryota; kingdom Metazoa; phylum Arthropoda; class Insecta; order Hymenoptera; family Formicidae; genus Pseudomyrmex; species Pseudomyrmex flavicornis. The sequence goes on from QVNW01000575.1 coordinate 45,554, forward strand.
TAGACCTTGGCTTTTGTCCATAGGACGCGCAATGCCGCTGCGTGCTTCTGTGCTGATTCACCGACAAGAGCCAATCGTGACGCAGCTCTTGGAGTATTACGTGATTTAAGATTTCGTTCTGATTGGCTCTCGCAAGAAAAATAATATCTGATTTATCACGGGAATCCAGCAAAGCAGCCAGCGAGGAGAACAAGTTGTGACAAGGAGCTGGTTTTAAGTTTCGGGACATTCAGAGAAGTACCAAAAAAGAAATAGATTTCTCTGTCTAACCTCTTCCAAGAACACTGCTTTTTTTACAAAAACTACAGCACATTGTCGATCTACAAGATCTACGGCAAAGATTTTTACTTTGCGAAACGAAGGTAAAAGTGTATTTTATTTTGTTTATTTGGTAAATACGATACATAAAAAATGTAGATGGATATTTTCTTGTTTTTATTGCTCTTAGTGCTTTTCTTAATAATATTTATGCGTAGAATATACGCATATATATAATATTGATTTGTGCAATCGCACGTACAAAATATTAATGTATTATGAATATCGAAATTTACTTGTACAAATATCATACATAGCTCCTACATATAACGTGGCACTCGGAAATAAAAGGATGTTAATTATAAAAATGTAGTCTTTATTAGTGAACACTGATATGTACGCATATAATTTTCACAGTTTAATAATAATATATACGCGCGATTTGGAGCAATAAATATAATACGCATTTCTCTAGGTCGAGTAATATATCACTGCTAAAGAACATGACTACTGTAAACTTCTTTGTACTATGAGTAGTTCCCCCAGAGGGTGTATATCAACATGTTCCCTCTTCTTTTTTTCTTCCGCACAGTTGTTATTTGATCCTAGAAAACCAATTGTGTAAATGATCGCTTAAAGTTTTTACGTTTTTTTTTTGTGGACCTCGCATCATACTCTCTGATTTGAAAAGTCATCTGTTTTAAGATTTTATATAAAAAGCAAAAACAGATACAAAAACTTGGATAAGAAGTAATTAACACATGCTGAAGTATTCTACTGTTATATACAGTTTGCTATGTAGTAGCAGAGGTTTTTCTTAGAAAGTTAAAAAAATATGGGATACGAAATTTATATATATAAAAAAAAAAGTTGATAATCCGTGAAAAAGTTAAAGGAAGTACTTACAATTTGATTTTATTTCAAGATCCTTGTGGGGGAAGGAGGGGGCGTTTACAAACAAAGTTTCTTGAAAGCTGTGTTTATGTGATTTGCCTGATAACTATAATTAATTACAAGCGAGTGCTGTGTTCGTTGCACATTGATATGATTATTATCAATTGATCACTCTGTTGATGACACATGTATATAAATTGCACGAGTTTTTTGATTTTTATTAAATTGTCGAAAAGCAGAGCTAAGAATCTCTCTCTATTTGATAAAAGTGCTTATGACGCACATTCACGATCTTTACACAATCATTCACTACTACACATTTAATTGTTTAAATATTTCTTTTCTCGAAAATACACATGAGACAATTGTTTCTCAAAATGACAACATTAGATTCATCACATAGGCGCAATACACTCTCACCAATACACTCTCTGTTGCTTTGCGACCAATGTGTTGTGCTCTCTTTTTAAAAAATATAAATTATATATGCAGTATTAATTATATATAACTATAAATTATCTTTTTTACTTACATACTTGTGCACCCATCAATGTGCCTCGTTTTTTTGTAGACACACACCGATAACTAACATTTAATCGAAAGCTCATACGTACTCTTCACACATACATACAATTTATTTCACTACTGAGAGATGTCACCGAGCGGAAAAAATCATCACGAGCGTGTGAATACAAATCCTTCTCCCATGCAAGTGTTTTATAGGCCGTGATTGACTAGTTTACGACGTGTTACGGTTCTTCTATTTAGAAAATACGAATTAAAAACTGAAGAGAGAAGGAATTAAATTACGTATAATGATAAAACATTTGCGATACAAACTTCGTTGGTGTTGAATGGCCCCAATCTGAAAGAAAAAAAATATTTATTTATATATATATATATATATGGAAACACAAATGATTCCGCTATGATTCTTTCGTTCGCGAAATTCATTCGACACGTACGTATTTCGTCGTCTTACCAGTTGTAAAAATTGCTTTACTCGTTTCGTGGAATGTCTCAGAGATCATTACGAGACGAGTCTCTGGATCAATACACATACAAATTACATCTGTTGAGCATTATCCCACGCACATCAGGTACATCCATTTCACGTGGTCGTCGATTCGTAAAACGTCTTTTTTTACACCAAAACCTCATTATTTTCATGTTAGACCAATATTTTCATGTTATTTCTACAAATAATAATAGTTTACAAGTAGAATTGCGTATTTTCTTGTTCGATGAAAATATTTTATTGTGCATATAATTATAGACAAATATACATGTAACGTCATAGACGACGACATCGTTATCGCTATATCGTACCTTTTCTTCGACGATACTGCTTGTTGACGGCACTCTTTGCAAAGAATCTACCCTTCTCAGTCTTCCCTCGACAACTTCGGTATCGGAGTTGCTCATGGTTACCTGTACGGTTTGCGTTAAAGATGTGTTCACGTGTCGCATCTTGATCAAAGGTGGATTTCGGGATTGCGGTAATGCAAATGCCCGTCTGAGTGCGCCTCGCGGTGGCGACGGCGGTGGATACGATATGCCTGGTGACACATCATCGATACGAGTAAATATCTCTTCTCATTCTGCGTATAAACGAACGATTAGATTTCAAGTGTTTTATTTATTTTTTTATTTTTTTATTTTTATTTTTTGTCTTCCTTTACTCGAGAAAATAAAGATACAACTTTTTTTAACAGTGCGTTATTTTATTTGAAATATATTTGTCTGTTGATAAATATTTGCGGGAGAACTTTTGTATTATTAAGTAATAACACGCTAATACTTTCTTTCAATAAAATTTACATTAAAGCTGCACTACAATATCTTCGATATATTTGTATTATTACGTTGTCTCGCCTCTCTGCAGTGATAACAATTCTAAGACACTACTTCTAAGAAGCAAACGGCATCAAACGAAATGCCGTTGAAATTGATCTGCGAGGTGCCTTATGTTCCTGATACTCGCATTCAACTACTGATCTAATTGGTGTGCACTTGGATACGTAGATATCGTTGACGAGTGTCATTGAAACTCGGCCTCGGACGAGTGTGACAAACGTAAGCACAGAGATCGGCGTCGATAATCGCTACCTCGTTGTCCTGGCGAGAGGAGAGTATCCTTGTTCTTTGTCATCTGCGGCACTAACAGCAGCGAGTTTGGCGGCGCCGACGACACGGTAGAAGTTTGTGGCGAAGTGGTCAGTGTTAAATTGGGTAACGATCGACCTAGATTCGAATGCGGTACTCGAACGCTCAGCGTGTTCGGTGTCGGTGATTTGCTCAACAATGAGCGCCTGTGGCGTGAATTTTGATTAATTAGCTTCGAGAGGACATCGTTAATCATTGATGTGAAATTAAAAAGAGAGAGGGAGAAACGCTCACCTCGTGTGCGCGGATTTTGGTTTGTAACAGGAGGTGGATTCGCCACCTTCCTCGGACGATAACGAGCTCGACGCTCGCGGTGGCTCGTTTGTTTCCACGCTGACGTTCCTGCTCGGTAGGAAACTGCTGCTGCTCGGAGATACGCATTCCATCTCCATACTACCGCTGAAAATTAATACAATATGCATTTCTCTCGTCATCACGTGCACACGGTCACACGAATATACAAACAAGAAACAATATAGTTTTGGATTTCGAATAGCGAGGTAAAATTTACCTGTGGCTGTGTGCGAGGCTGCTTGTGTGCGACGCTCTGCTACTGCCACGCGGTGTTCTCGAGAACATACCTTCGTACTCCTCCGCTTCGAAATCACCATTGTCCGCTATACTTGGCTGACCGCTCACGGGTGTGAGATTTATCAGAGACTCGCCGAGCGACGGCACTTTTATCAATGCGAATTGTTGCTGGGCTTGCTTCAAAGATTCCACCCACGACTGGAAAAGTTGCATAGTTGGTGGCTCAAGACTTCACTTGTTACATATTAAATATAAAAACTCTACATCGACATTTTGGCCGATTTTAACCGCAGTTTACTTAATTCTATTTTGTTTTTCCGCGCGTATTTTGTCGAGTCACCTTTGCTAATTTTGAATCACTAGCACTAAGAATGAAAACAGCCGAGAGTGTTCCGTATTCGTGAAGATACGTCAATCCCAAATTGTTGGGCTGTTTCTTGAGTTCGTATATTCGTATACGATCGAGAACGTATGGTTCCCTAATGATCTTCAACATTTTCTTTGTCGACGGTTTGCAAATCAACAGCATGTCTGTCAGTAATAATACATGCACTTCCATCTGAAAGTCAAATTTGACACGGAGTCAGGAACAGTTAGAGTTTGTTCACTAAGAAAAAGACGCGGAAGAGCTCGCGTATATTACCTTGTTGGTAGTGGCGTCTTTCAGCTTCAAATCTCCCTCCCGAACGAGCGTTCTCTGAGTGTCCTTAGGGCATCTGGGCATCGGCGCCGTGGTTATATCGAAATTTCTGTACGGTTTTATCAGTTTCTCCAATTCCTCGTCGCCTTTGGTTTCCACGACGTCGTAACTTTCCAAACGGGAAGCCACACTGTACAATTTATCGGCCTCCTCGTTCCTCCTCAAGGCCGCGTTTACGAACGCCACGAAATCATCCACGGATTTGATCTGCATAAATATATATACGGTTTTCTTCAGATTTTTAATCGTTTCCGTGTATTCTCTCAAACGATAAAAAACTAAGCTATATATATGTTTCAGAATTATGAAAAAAATGAATGAATTTAAATTATGAAAAAATTATGCGAATTTCGAAACAATTCGCGGAAATGTGCATGTTTTTCTCGCTTTTGTCGCGAATTCGAGCAACGTATAAAAATTCAGTTTCAATACCATGTGGATTAATTCCGCGCGTTGTCCCTCATTCTCAGTATTCTTATAAACGGCTTGGAGCAAAAGCGTGTACCTAGTCAGTCTTTGCATCGGCATCACCAGTATGTCCATGAGTTTCAGTCGGTTGCAGTCCTTTTGCGTTTCGCACCACTGTGACAGAACGGGATTTTATTCTTTCTCAATAAATACAAGTTTGTCTTTTGTTTTTTTTGTTTTTTTTTTTAACTGTACATACCACTAGATACGCCGTGAAAAGTTGGTTATCGTTCAATCGGTCCTTGCAATACTGCTGACACTTGCTCTGCTCGGCGCAGTATCTCACGTAAGGTGCGAATGTCTGCTCGAAGGTCTCGAACCCTAGGAGGAGATAACTCGGATCGAGCGACCGCCCGCTCGATCTCGACACGTTCACCATCGTGAGCAGATACTCGGTCCAGAAGTAGCGATTAGCGGCGTAGATATCGAGTATGTTGCTGAAGAGCTTCGATCTGTCAACCTCGTTCAGGATATTCGAGGTTTGCAGATTGCAGAGACACGCCATGAAGAGCTGCGATATTCATAAACGACGATCACGTCGCGCGCATGTTTATGAAAATTGAAAATTCTAATCTCAACGATTGTCCTCGTGTAAATTCTCATTTAAATTTTCACGCGACACTCGCGGCTTATCGCAGCGTGTCATCGCGGTTATATCGGCTTTAATCGATGAGAATGACGATTTCGATTTCGCAAAGACAGCGCTGTTTTTTTTTACTTACGTCGGTCACGACCTTTAACGTTTTTATGTAAGTCACTTCGGTCTCGGCCAATTCCCAGAGAGCGGTCTGTTGTTTCGTCTGTTTTCTTGAGAGCAGATCGGAATCCTTAACGATATCGCGCCAGTCACGCTCCAAACTGTAAAGAGCTGAAAACAGTATCGCAATAATCGCCGAATGAACGAGCAAGCAGCAATCGAAAATACGTTGAGAATTTCCAATAAAGATTTCGAGTGTTGTGTAAAACGCGAAAGAGAAATAAGAGAAAAGTCGAACCTTCTTCGTCGAGCGCCATGTCGTGGTGCCCGTAAACGTTCGGGGGTTTCGGCACGCCGTATTTGTTGTACTCGTCCAATTGGGCCGTCAAGAGATCCATCTTCACGTCCTTGGTGTTGGTGAAAAATCCACTCCAACGCTGCTTGCTGGTTTTGAATCCCGCGGTGGAACTACGACCGGAAGCGACCGTCGTGCTACAGTCTCCTTGCGAGTCGGCGGTGCTCGCGTCCTTGGGAACGTTGAATAAACCGCTGTTTCGACTCCGATAACTCTGCCGGTGAAAAAAGAAAAACCGCACACTCTCTTTGATTAACAAACGCGCGCGCAGAACGACGTGCTAAATACTTTGATGCGGTACGAGACAAAAAAACACACACAAAGAAAATGTGTGTTTTCGCGAACACATATTTGTAGAATGTGTGTACGTGAAATTCGACGACGTTTAGTCTATGTTACAAATTTGTAACTTTGATAAAATTGTCAACTGCGATAAATACATATATATTGAAATTTATGTTACGAAAAATCTAGTACCGAAATACGCTTGTTTTTCCAACGGAATCAATTCCGCTTTTCGAATACGTCTCTCGGGATTAAAACTTATTTGCGTGTATATACATGTATGTGTGCATGTGTGTGTGCGCGCGCTACCGGATTGAGTTGTGTTAAACTGGCACGAACGGCGAGAAATGACATTGCTGACCAAGTAAATTCATCTAGTCGCATCTGGCACAAATGAAACGCAGCTGCGCCACGTTGCACGATTCAAATTGGAATGTTAGCGTAATTGTCAGTTGAACAAGTTAAACGTTCAACGAATACTAGTCATCAGACTATTAAATAAAACAACCGGATGCAGTTGGAACAATAATAATCAATCGCAGACGTCATGTTAAAATTAAAAAAAAAAAAAAAAAACCATCGGAAGATTGAGATTCACTTCGTATAAATAAGTACTTACGGTTAGATTAAAAAATGTAATATCGTTAAAAAAAAAAAAAAAACAAAAGAAATACATTTAATCATAATTACAGTCATATTTAATGAGTGACTTTTTAAAGGTGTTTTTCTTTTTTTTTTTATATATTCTTCGAGAAAACTGTCCGCGAGAGAAGATCTCAGATTCGTGAGAAAGAGTCTTTGATGTGTTAATCGATGATCGCGTTTATAGCTCGATGCAGTTTTGTTTACGGCGCTGGCTGAATCGTTTCGCAATTTGTCTTTGTCAGTCCACAGTTGTATTGTCGCTTCCGTATCAGGGTATCGCGAGAGAGGGCGAGCTGCACCATTATATTCGCTCGCAAATGCTAAAGTGCTTTTTCATCTTCGTGTCGCGAGAGCTTTAGCCGAAAGAAAGCAGCGACGGAAAAAAGGTTTTTTTTTCGCATTTGATAAATGACGATACCGTCGATATTCTCTTTCTTTTTGTCAAACGTCTCAAGATTGTCTCCTGCATTGAGATGCGAAATATTTGCAATGTGTCTCGCAATTTTGAGCTTCTTCTTCTTCTTCTAAGAGAATCTTTCAAGAAAATCGAGACGTATATTCCTTAAATACGTAATCAATTAAATAATTCTTTAGAATTCAACAAAATCGAGATTTCTCAAAAAGAAAAGTTAAGAATCGTTATATACAATTTATTTCGACAGAACAGCGAGATAAGTTAAATATAAGATATAAGTCAAATATCTGCTATGTAAGTTAAATATAAGATAAGTTAAATATCTACTTGTGTCATCGACAAGAAAAGTTTCGTTGCTTTCACTGTGTGTTCTGTGTGCATGTGCGAAATAATAAAAACTTTAAGGTATTATTTGTACGAAGAAAGATTGGAAGAACGTTATTTACCCCGCTGGTTTTCCATAGTGGCACATTTTGATTTCCTCTTTGACTCGTTGATCGAGAATTCAATTTGTCGTCGGTAACTGAAATGAGAGAAGACAAAAGGTTTCAATTGCGCGACGTAACATTTTATTTTCGTCCGCCTTTTGCTACACATTGTTTTGTTTTTAAGTCATTTCTAGCAAAATATTATTTCGCGCAATAATAATTTTTAGTTCGATTGATTTAACTTTTAATTAAAATTAGTTTGTATATTCGCGAACACGTGTGCAAAATGCACACGATTCTGATTGCGCAAACTGGACAGTTTCGACACACATGTAACATTCTTGTAACACATGAGAACCTCGAGAGACCTTTTGAACTCTGTATGCGCGCTCGCCCGAGGCCGTCCCAATTTTGCATTTTGAGAGCTTTTCTATAGTCCAATACACCTATGATGGCTCTTTGACATGCGCAAAAGATCAAAGAATCGAGTGCATTACAAGGATTACGGTCAATATTAACTCTACTATTATTCGCGCAAAACGGAATCACGTACTTTTTCCTATTGTATTCTCGCTATCTTGCTTTGCAAAAAAAAAAAAAAAAAATAGAACAACAATATCACATGTAACAAAATATTTAAGATTAAATGTACTTTTTCACAGAAAGATTGACATGTTTTACATGTAGAGGTTTTTTGTTAGATTAATTAAAACATTCGTCACAGTTATTTTTGTAAAGAGAAATACGAAATTTAATGCGAAGTTATATAATACGCTTTCAGAAGAGAGAGTCGTTTCATTTTTATCAAAGATATAATGTAACAATACATGTGTGTGTGTGTGTGTACTATATATATACACACATCCGTTGTAAAGTATATAGCAAGAAACTACGTTCCGAGCATCGAGTCGAGCTACCACTGTCCGATTAATATCGAGTATTACTACTTGTTATGAAATAATCACCGAAGGATACGACATCTCTTCAGATTCATTACCGCGTATTAATTTATTTGAAATAACGTGTTGTAGATATACAAAAAGATAATAAAAAAAGAAAAGTTATTCTAAATTTGACGTATAATTCTGCTGTGTATTTTCTTTTTTAAAAATAATAATGACTGATCGTAATAAAAAGTTCGTTTTGTGCGGTTGTAAAATTTTGTAGAGCAAAACCGTAACACAATTTTCTGTTTGGTTGAAAGTACGTCTCTTTTTTTGTCGCAATACGTTACCGTTGCGTCATTTGCGATAATAACACAGCGCGTAACCGAGCTTTTCTTCGCGCTTTTTCTCTCTTCCTCTCTCTCGCGCGCGCGCGGCATATAAGATTACAAAAAGTAATCCAGAGACTTTCCAGCTCGCATCCAAAGAATATTATTGGCGATCTGTCGATCGGAGGTGAGCTTATATTGATTGCATTTCACACGAGTCCGACATAGAGGAAATTGAATATTTTTCCTACACACTCGCGTTTCTCGTTTTTCCGTCGAGATTACGCTCGTTCACAATAGTGTATTTGCGATGCATGTGCGTTTGATCGGTTTATTCGCCAATAAACAGTAAACCTTAAAAGCGACAATAATAAAAGACGCGAACTTTGATCGAGCGCGGAAATAGAAGCGCGTAACTGTAGAATAAATTCTTTGTATCGGTCTTCTCGGAATACTCGAGCTCATCTTTTGGTTGATTTTCTGATAAACGCCCACAAATCTCTCTTTCACAGCTTGAGCTTTTGTGACTCAAAACCGCCCGTTGCTCGTAAGTTCGAAGGCGCGCAAGGCTTCATTGTCAATCTCAAAAGCGACAATTTATGACATTATGTATATATATATATATATATCTAAACGTCCGCGTTTAAGCAAAAACTTGAATGGCAACGAAAGGACTGTGAATATCTTGAAAGAGTTGAAAAGTTACAAAAAATTAGCTTGCAAATTCTTAGCACCGTTGTTACATGTGATCTAATAACTAAATTCGCAAACGAAATATATGAAATATATAAATATTGTATAACGAATTCATAATACAATCTTACCGGTTACCACTCGCAGATGTTTGCCACCGAGAGTGGAGGCGTCCGTCGTCAGCAGAGACAACGACGTCGACGAACTGTCCAAAACATCGATGCGTGACAGATCGACGCCGCGACGATCGCAGACCGGAGTCAGCAGATCTCTGTAATAAATAGCGAGCTAAATAAAAGAAACGAAGTGTCTTCGTAATTTTCACCTCAACAGTGCAATAAAAATTAGAATTAAGTAGAGATTAGAAAATTTAGCGAATTTAAGTAGAGATTAGAAAACAAAACCATTGAACTTGAATGCAATTGTGTGACGATGAGAAATTGTTGTAAAGGAAGATATATGGTGAAAAATGGTCATTTTTTGCCTCGAAATAAAAAATTCATGCAGAACCGTTAAGAATATCACTCAAGAAAAATGTTATTATCACTTTGCCGAGAAACGATGGGAAAGTTGTCAAAAATGGATGCAAACATATGAATATGATAGTGATCGAACATGTTTGCATTCATTTTTGATTTTTTCATCGTCTTTCTGTAAAGTAATAATGACATTTTTTGTTCTCCATACTTTCAACGGTCTTGCATGAATGTTTCATTTCCAGGCGGGGCCAAAAATGGTCATTTTCTAGCATCTTCCTTTCTTCCCACTGCACGCGTGTTGCTGAATCACGTGACCTTTCTCGCTTGTGATACGTGCACGATGCGATCACGCGACCGGCGCGCACTGGGAGCAATTGAGTGGCAAGTCGAAATTTCACGATCTTGTATCATTGCGCGAATTACTGTTAGCGCAAGGACAAATTTAAAGCGATTTCCGATAGTCGCGATTTTATTCTCACAGCGACACTGACGTGCGAAACAGTAAAGATAAATACCGGATTCGCTTACATCAAGAAAATACCTCTCGTAGCGGGTAGAAACACTTCGCGATCGAAGGATGTTGCGGCGTCGTCACCTACCTCGAAACTGACGCTGAAGTACTCGTTGCTAGATGCCTATAATCAAAATGAGAACTTCATTAATTTTATCGTCTTCGTTGCAAGAAATCTCATGATGCTTGAAAAACGTAATTAAAAACGTTAAAATATTAAAATTTCATATCGGATCTCCTGAAAATTCTGTTCATCGTTAATCTGGCGGGATTTCGTGGAATAATACAGCTTGAAACTAAAACAGTCCGCGAATAAATATTTTTTTTACATATTTTATACATTCTTACATATTTTGTGCAATTTTATTTTTAATAATATATTGGAGTATGTGTCTGCGTGTGTGCGTGTCAAAAGTTCGGATAGAATATTAATCACTTTATTTCTCACAAAAATTGCGGCGTATCACTGTAATAAACTTGATTATTTTTAGATACACCTTGTAGATGTCTGCGCTGCGAAGGCAGTCAGTAACTTTGCCGTTTCACGTTTGCATAATATCGATCCGGTTTTTGGTATAGTCGACGGCAGCACCCTCTCGTCCGGGATTCGTAATTCATCGACTCTTTCCCAAAGTACAGATAAATACTTGCGAAAGTACGTGACAATAATGCGGACTGTGCGCGTGCAAATGGTTAATAAAAATTCCTTCGTCACATTCTATAAAAAGCAAGAATATAAACGTGTTTCATTTACGTTTCACCCATTGTTCCTATCACTCTTTCCTTATAACGATTTTTCTTTATCTCACAGAGCCTATATTTGTTACGCCCAACTTAAATTCGCAGAAATAGTAGATGTCTCGTATATTGGTCGTGAAAATAAATTAAATAAATTCTAATATTAACCTTAATCCTGTAAACGTTGGTTTTTTTTTTTTTTTTTGTTTTTTTTTAGGTACGTATTCCGTAAATCTTGGACATTTACGTCTGAAGCAATTGTTTTATTGGTTAAAACGTTGCAAAACTTCTGTAAAAATTCATGAGGTTTTATTCAACATTCTGTATTAAAGAAATAACATTAGTTTTGATATGTTTGTTTTTATTTTTTAGAAAATCTTTCACTAATAGTTAATAAGATTTTCTCATTTTCAAGAATCGCTCAGATCATCAATGTCCGAAGGGGTTTACAGGATTAGAATTAACATGTATATGACACAACATATATATGTACAATCATCATGTACAATATATTTATTAAGAAAAAATAACAGCAATGTCTGTACGTGTGTTGATTTTTGTTAGAAAAACAAAATTGCTTCTCTGAAGTGTATCAAATATTTTCTGTTTACTAGAATGTGCAGTTGCGGGACTTTATTATTATATATATAATTTTTTTTTACTATAATTGCATTATGATTATCTCGGTTCAAGAAACTTTTTTTTTTTATTTTCTTGAGTCTTTCAGACACAAATTGGCTGTTATCTAATAAAAGCGCGCGTGACAGAAATATAAAGATGTTCTTATCGAAGTTAAAAAAGATGTTGAGCACGGGAAGGTATAATTATATGAAATTTGACAAGTTCTTATAATATATTATTGCTGAACATGGTATGAATATTTTTATTTATTTTTGTTTTTATAAAGAGCACAAAGTTTTGCAAAACCGTGTAGGATTATTACGCGACGAAAATATCGCGAAACAAAAAAACGCGAGATTCAGAATTTCAAAACGCTTAATTAATATGTGTATATTTCGTATTTATATTTGTTTCGCATTTTATGTTATATATTTTGTATATTTAGTTGATTATTGAAATTCGGCAGCAAAATTGTGTTTTGTGCTCGGCTTATATGATTCTATATCTGATATATATCTTGATTGATTACATGTTCGTTCTGTCGTAAAAAAAATACCGCACAAGGATCGCTATTCATGTTACTACGTCACGATAAAGTGACGTGCGAGAATAGTTGAAAATAATCCAAATCAACATCTACCTACGCGTGTGTTCACTTACTTTTAGCAAAAAAAAAGTATAGGTGTATTTTGTGTGTGTGTGTGTGTGTGTGTGTGTGTACACAAAAGCTTCACGTATGACTTTTATCTCCTCGCTCTTATCAATCATATTTATACTGATCTCGCGTTTTTCAGCAATAATAATGGTTTCAGTGACTTTACGTTGTCGTTGTAGCAAAAAATAAAGAATTCCATGTTTTTTATGTGAATATATAGAATGTATCAAACTTCTTTTATGATAATTTTTTCCATAAAACAAAAAAAAGAACACCCTCTATCTAACAAGTTACATAAAATTACCATTTTTTAACAATGTTCTTATAGTGTATTATTATATTTATTAAAACTTTAAGTAATGTTAAAAACCGATAAAAGCAATCAACAACTTCATTTGCATGATCATCTGTGCGCGGTAATTCATTAAGATTACTTGACGAGATAATGCGGACAAAAGTATGTTAACCGTTGCTGCGAAAGAAATGAAAGAGTGTTGATTAAGGCGATAAAAACAAATGTCGATCAGTAGTACCGATATATATGGTAAACGTTTTCTACACTTTCTTTTTTTTTTTTTTTGTTTATCTTACGTCTCGCTCGCGTAAATTGTCGTCGACGTAAGAAAAAAAAATTAATCTCGCCGTCACTTTTCACGAGGCGAAGAAATAATAGCGTCTATTATTTCCTCACGTACCGATCTTTCTTCTTTTATGCATATATTTTCTTTCCATTATTATTATTATTATTATAAGACTTGAGTACTTATCAATACTTATTTATTATAACTCATATTATTCTGACGCATCTCATACATTTCTGAACACAGTGCATAATGAAATGGATCATTGACGGATCATTGTTGATTGCAATTTCGTGTTACACATTCGATCTGCTTCGAGCGTGCAGTGAATAACATCGAATGTCCATTTGGAATATAGCGGAGATTACACCTTGAAATAAGTTTTGAAACATTTTATAGAAATCGCGTCTTTCACATCGAAGTATTTCAATATCGCGAGAAGTCGGATTTTATTTTTTTATTTTTATTTTTTTTTTCGGATCTATTCGACACACCATTTGCTCACTGTCAATAACGAATAAGTAATAAACTTTTTAAATCCCGTTTACACATGTGTGTTTTATTGCAATAAACAATTTCAATCAATCCACGTGTACGTATAGTTGCGGTGGCAAAGTTTGCAACGAGATTATTATACTCGAAATATATTTGTATCGCGTCATTGAGAAACAAGATATGAAAATATCTTTCCGTCGCGGTAGGTCGCGACGTTTTACGATCGAACACATTTCTCAATCGGTCTCGCGCTCGTTTTCAAGACACACCGAAGAAGATACATACGTCTCTCTGATCTCTCGCGGAAGAAACGAAAGAACACACATATATTTTTATTTTCCCTGGAATGTTGCACTAACTCAGCGAGCGAGAAAGAGGATATAAAGAGAGCTCTCCGTTTCACAAATAAAGAAGAAATTTTCTCTTTTACTTACGTTACATTGGATTTTTCGTGCACGCGATTGCTTGCATACTCGTTCCATACTGTTCACCGAATGCAATATTCACCTGTCGTTTCTCTAGAACAGGCAGATGTGCTGCGCGAATATATATGTATGTTTCGTGTCGCGCGCCACAAGATATGATTTGATCTCGCGCGTATGAGTTTTGCGTGACAATATTTTTTGACTCTTTTCTCAAATAGTACTTTGAGTGCTTTAATGAAACAATATTCATTTCACAAATTTCGAAAGCTTGAGCTTGAAACTAACATAATGATGCTCGCATAGAAACTCGCGCGGCGGTGAGAAGATGATATTTTTATCTCCGTTATAACACCAAGGGACAATTCTATAAAACTCATATATTGTTGTTATAGTACACATATTATATATTACCTGAGATCGCGAAAGTTTGCGTTTAGCGCCGTTGGAACTCTCGACAGGCGTCACATGACCGGGCGCAAGAAATCGAAGCCGATTGCTCTCCACGCTATGGGGATAATGCTGTAGCTGCGGTCGTTGCTGATGATGGTGCAGGTGATGGGCTTGCTGTTGAGAGGACTTACCCTCCGCATAATGCTCACCTCTGTTTAACATGCTATTGCTCAGAGCGTCTAATTGGGTCAACGACCTCGAACGCACCTGCAATAACAAAAGAACCGGCGTTGTGAGAAAACAAGAAGGATAACAATTTCCTACCCAAAAAAAAAGGAAGAGATGTGAGGGAGATCAGAGGGAAACCGGAATAAAAATTGACAAAATGATCAACTCAATCCGACACGATGCGGGAATGAAAAATTTTGACCTTCACGAATTCGTCCGGACACTACGTCCGGACGTTTTCTCCGACGGTGCGGAACTACACTTTTGCGGGCGCAAAATGAAGGTCGCAATTAAAGGGAAAATGACGGCGGCCCGGACTAATTGGATCGGCCAAGGGATGAGATTTCGCGCTCGTAAATTCGGTTATAAAAGATGCCCGCAACCTCACAAGTTAAATCGACGAGCTGCATCGACTCGACGCGACTCGTCGATAATTTTTCATTACATGCCCGAACAGAGTTTGTGGCTTTTCGCAACACGCTGATCCGGTGGGCTTTATCGTCACAATTCTCCCGAGGAGCAATTATGCTCCATCGCAATTACAAATCAGAAGAAAAACGCATTACTTTAACTTCTTAAATAAAAAAAAACTTTGCATTTTCCACAATGTTCAATTGTTCAAATTGCTGTCGAAGAGTCAATGCGCTCAAACTTCGCGATTGAAGCTTCGAAATTAAAAATCCACTAATTACACGAGTCAATGAAAATTCTTTTCAACGGCGCTCCCGCCGTTCACTTCCCGCGATAGTCAAAAGTTTCGTCACTTGTTTTCGTTTTCTTAAACTTTACGGATGAAAAGTTCTTCATCCTCAATCACCTCTAATATAATTTCCCGCAGAAACACGTTCCCTTCCAAGTACTGTAAAATTTCCTTATAACTCGGCGCGCGTGTTTTCATCTACGGAAATCACAACACAATGCTCGTCGTGACGTGATTGGGGACGAAAAGAGGACGAGAAGAGAACGTAAGCTTTTCCTACAAAACTTCCTCGTAGTTGTCATCCTTTCGCTTTTAATTGCCGACTCGTTCGTCGCGACGACGATCGCGCAGAACAAACTTTGTTCTGCTCCCTCCGCACCCGTCCAACCCGCTGAAATTGACTATTAACAGCAGTTCGCCATTTACCGTCCTCATCCCGCACATTGTGATCCCCCTTTCGATCCCTTTCTTTCATTTTGACGCTGCCTTTTCGTGTAATTTTCTTGTTGCCTCCATTTTCGCCCGGAGCTTCGCTGCTGTGTACTCTTCTTCCTTTGCTTTATTATTTGGCGCATGACATAAAATCGTTAATATTAATTGTATACGTATCCCAGCTGCGGATGAAATTACGCTCTTCCTCGAATGGAATATTTTGTGTTCTTTGAGGGGAAAAAAAATCCGCTCTCGGCGGTTTATTTATTTATTTTCACCATTCGCAATCTGCGCGTTTCACGTATATCGCATTAAATTCTCATACACGTCGCTGAAATGGATTATGTTATTTATATATATATATATAAATAACGTGTGTGTGTGTGTGTGTGTATAAATATACGTACAACACATCATTGTTCGGTAATAATAGAGCGAGAGAGTAAACCATTTAAGCGTCAGCTATAGATCGCCTAAAGTTCATATCGTCCTAGGTTGTATAAACATCCAATGCTTCGGCAGATCGTAATAGGCAGCCAAGCCTCTATTCATATGCTAAATTTTCATGTCCCACTATATATAGCCAAGAGCCATTGAAATATTCGCTACATAAAAGCATTTAATAACTTTCAAAATATAATGTTAACATTTACATAATGCAATTGCGCGACGACGTGGGGTATTAGGTAGGTAGGTAGTAGTTTTCGTTTGCAAGACACATAATTAAATCTGCTATTTTACTTTACAATCCGTTTTATACGCAAAGTATTTCCTGCGTGTGCGGTGTGTGAGTTCCGATGTCAATCAAAATATGTCATTAAAAAAGATACGCGATGTGCAACTTGCTTTCGATTTGATGAAAATATTATGTCTGTAGTTTTTTTTTTTTTTTTTTCGTTGATCATCGATATGAGTGATAAAAAATTTTATTATCTCGCAGAGAATAGAGTGAAACTAAAATTTCCGATCGAGAGACCTTGGCTTGCAATTTTGATTCGTGTTGGATATGCTCGAAGTATTCTCGTATGTCGCGTGTAACATTGATTCTCGTTTGAGCATCCGTTTTCATATAGCAGTAGATGAGAACGTTATAAGCTGTTGGTGCTCGGTATAACAATATCGAGCTTCATCCCGCCGCTCACGGAAAGCTTTACACAAACGAAAATACAATTTCAAGGTTCTCGTGTCCCCCGCAGCTGCATCATCGACTTTCACAAATTGGGCATGCTGCAAAATGATCCGATTATGGTAACTGTTTTGCGACGAAGGGGAATCCAACTTGGGAAGATTGAGATCTATTTTTTTTTTTTTTTTTTTTTTTTACAACGTTCGCGTCGTATTTTTTCTTTCGCTCATCAATTGCGAAATGAAGACGGACGAGATTAAAAAAAAAAAAAAAAAAGAGAGAGAGAAACAAATTTATTCAAGGAGAGCTTTTTCTTCCTGCTAATTAAAGCAACATAGCGAATTTAATTAGTCAGCGTTAAAACGTCTTGGTAAACACATAGGAAATTGAAGAAGCGGCAAACTTACTCGGCAACTAATTTCAATTAATAATTAATCAAAGACGAAGGAACTTTTGCCACGCGAGTCATTTTAAATTTTTATCCGTTTAGTATATCGAGAGATGCGTTATTTACTTCTTTGTACTTGTTTTCCGTGTGCTATCTTGGCATATATAATTCAGGAAATCTCTTTCTCTCTCTCTCTCTCTCTCTCTCTCTCTCTGTCCTAGAATATTACAAGTATTTACGTGTTATCGAAGTTGCAACGCGAAGCGCAGCAGTAAAGCAAACTATGGCATAAGTGAAGAGCAATTGTGAGGAAGGGGGGCTTGAGACAAGAAGCTTAAGGCTATATTTCGACAACTGTGAGTCTTACGCTGCGAGTACAAAATACGTTCGCCGTAAGGCGGGTAGGTAGGTACGCTGCAGTTGCGAAAACTCGTTAACTCCATCACGAGCAGACGAGGAGGCGGAGGACGTGTATTTAATCCCATAATCGGCGAGTTAATATATCAAAGCGCAAACTGGCGCTTCATTAAATTAAACCGCATTTCGTGGCATAATCATGACGAAGTATTCTACAGACGAATGTGACAGAGAGTTGTTGTCGCGGGAAAAAGTGCGAGGCTCTAACATTTTATTTAATTGTCTGTCTAAAGTGTCTCGTTCGGATTTACCTTAAAAAGAAAAAACCTGACTGACGTAGTTTTGCGTCAAAAAATGCGGCAATTCTCGAGGCCTCGTGATTAAAGTGAGTCAGTTCGTCGTAGATGTATGTAATCATCCACCACCGGTCGGCATCGCCATCAATTCCCGGCTAAAAAACCTTTCCGATCCACGCCTCTTATTTACACTCGCCCATATTTCGCCACCCATCAATCTCTCTCGCAAAACGCTTTCATTGTCGGATATAAGACAGACACTTGATGCTGATATATATTCACCTTCTTCCCCTTTCCCCCGACCTCTGGGCCGAGAACTTCCTTTTTAGTTTCACATTATACAGCTGACAATGAGTCAACGAGAATTTTTATTACCGTTATTCATAAATGTCAATGCGCGTGCGCGCAAACACACACACACACACACGCAATACACACGAGCTATATGTTTAATTAAAATACAATAGAGTTATATCAAAGATAGCGGGTGTCTTTTATTTATTTCGATTATTTGTTTCAATTATTTGTCTTTTATTTAACTTTGCATTCGCTCGATTAAACTCGCGAGTTTTTGAAATAACACGCTGTTAATTATTTACAACAGCGACGTGAATTACATATTCTTGCGAAACTTTTTTTTTACGATTCGAACAAAAATAAAGTCAGAGAATAGAAATAAAATTTAGGTAAAATACATTCTAAAAATACGCGATGAAGAGAGAGATAGAAAAAAACATTTTTGTCCAGGAAGATCCATTATATTGTGCGTGACAGCACGCATAAGGTAAACTCAACCGCATTAAGCCACATACGTGTATCTTGTTACATTAAATACAGCAATATCACGTGACGAGATCTATGAAATTCCATTTGGAACACTATCAGACCGTTTTCGCGAACAATCAAATTGATTTGAAAGTGTGGAGAAGTTACCGTGTGAAAATTGGAATTGCACACACAACTCTTTTGCGTGTGCGCGCGTGGAGAGATACGTAGTTCGTACACTAAACGTCACTGTTATAAATAGTTATTTAATTTAAATTAATTTGAAAATTAAAAAAAAATATAAACAATAATAGTAAATAGTGGTAAGTAATAATATTAATTAATATTAATTATTCTCTAGAAATTGTTTATGGATAATCGAACAAAAATTCACTCGAGAACGGATCGACTGCTCTCTCAGTCTGTTTGAATATAACTTGAAGGGTTTTGAAGGTTTCAGGGCAATTTAATTTTCATAATCTTGAAATTCGGACCCTACATTTGTAGTGATCGATGGTACGATCGCATCTACACAAATATCGATTTCGGACTATATATATATATATATACGTGTATAGACGCGCAGCATTAGCCGAGGCAAGGGCAAGGGGGATTGTGATTTTAGTCTCAAGAAGGATAGCAAAGTAGAGGAATCGGCTCGGTTCGGTCGGGCTCGGTAACATTCGGGCTCTTCATACTTATATTTGTGAACTTTGCCTGTGTGAATATAACGTCGTTCCGCAAATTCAGGGTTGCTCGGCGTTGAGTTTACATCAGCGATTCTCACTCTTCTTTGCCTTGTAAACATATTCGATAATTTATCTATCCTGCGTTGCAAATTTCTATAGATCTTAGAAATTATCATTTGGCTATTCGCAGAAAATACTGTTATAGAGAGTAAATAATTTTTTATTATTTACTCTCCGAGTGCTGGAAAAAATATTCAAAAACAAGCACGCAAGAGACAATTTTTTTCCAATTTTTCGAATTATCTCTCGCGAAAATCGCGAAAAACATCCATCCTCATGTAAAATCGAATCGTATTCCGAGCTGCGCCAACAAAATTGCTATTGTGATTTCTCTCCTCTCTTTCTCTCTCTTTTCTCTTATCGTCACTGTCTACACTTTTCCGCAAAAAAGCTCCGTCTACGTGAAAGCTTTACATGTCTATGCGTACAAATTTTTTTTCTTTTTTTTTTTTTTTTAGCTTACAGAGGTTGCATTGTCAGAAGGCGAATTATCGAATGCAGCTGTTACATCAGACGAAAGGTCACGGTGCGAACAGTGCTAATCGATTAGCGGGCACAAGCGAAGTTATATCGCGCGCCGCCGAGTCAGGCCTATTCACCCGTGCCTAACAAAAAAAAAAAACAAAAAAAAAGAAGAAGAAATTGAGTAGCCGTGTCGAAGCGTAGATTATAGACCACGTTGACATTGTTTGACCAGAAAGATCAATTGATTCAGACGCATTCAGGCATGATTGATTGATAAATTCAGGTAGGAGTAGATATAAGTGTGCGTGTGTGTGTGTATATATATATATTATGGTGGTGTGAACGAGATAACTCATAGTCCCGTGATATCGCCAGAATTTCCGAAATCTCACTGGATCAATAAATCTTATACTCGGTGAAAGTATAAGACGCGCGCGCGTCGCGTAACTAGAGAGTGTATTTATCTGAAAAAAAAAAGAAGTGAAAGATAACAAACAAAAAGTCTTATAAACAGAATTGGCAAATAGTGTTAGGCGTGCGCCGCCGTTGTCGCGCGAAGATATCTCGCGAAAATACAATACAAGCCTTTAAATACTAAAAAAAAAAAAAAAAAAAAAAAAAAAAAATCGGAAATCCGCACGAAAGATCTGCCTCGCGAATAGACAATTTAACGACAACAAAGCGCAATCAATGACAAAACGTCCTCGCGTCGACGAATAATGCACTTCTCGGTCGATGTAATTGCGAGGATGACTATAATGGATGGCCGCTCCGCGCAATAATACTCGTTGCGCACCGGGGATATTGGAGGATTAATGATTATAATTTATACCGGTGCTACATACTCCAGACGCAAGTTAATCTTTAAACGATACACTAATGGCGCAACGCGGCTATAAACTTCCTGATCGTAATTTGTGTGTTTTCTCTTTATCCTCTTTCGCGAGTAAAATTGAAAAGATATATATATCGCCCGTGGAATATAAATGTCATAACTGAAAAAATATTGTATGCAACTTTGTATTTCTACGTGAGAGATTTTTCTAGACACATTCGTAATAATATTCAGTGGAAAATAAATTATTTATCAATAGGTGGGCGTAAAAACAAAATGTTGCAACGTAAATTTATAAATTTTCTGTTTACGCGCAATTTGTTCGACGAAATTAGCGCGAAGAAGAGACATCTTCCGTGTTCTCGAGTAACCGGATTATTCTTGAAAGTCAAATGTAGACCTTCCACACGCATCATCTCTCTTATGTTTGCGAAGCTAATTATATCAGGTCTTTTCATCGTCTTGATTAATTTCGCACGCGCAAAGTTTTGAAACTATCTATCTATCTCTCTCTCTCTCTCTCTCTGTTTGATACATATAAGTGCGCGTGTGTGTGTTCACACGTAGAGACAGCGTCTCAATTCCAAATTGCAGAATTAATTTTTAATTATGTTTCTATTGGCTATGTAAAAATTATTGTAGTGCTATATTTATGTAAGTATCGCTCAAGTGCGTGACCAAAACAATTTATAATAAAAATATATTTCTACAAATTAAATTCCATCACACGCGATTTCCGGTTTTAATTTCGCATTTTGCAAGAAAATAATGTTCGATAAGAAAAAAGCTACCTTTCTCTCTCAGTAAGAAGAATATCGGTATATTTTTTTTTGTGCTTTCGGCTAACTAATGCGAACTAGCGATATGTAATATGAGTACATTCAGTGTGCACATTTACCTGAACGCGACCCATCGGCGGCGACACCACCAGGAAGATCCTCATGGCGGCTTTGAGGAAGTCGTCCTGATTGCGACTCGTCGTGTCCTGCAGACCGGCCTCGGGTACGTTAGAATTATTCTGCGCGGGTTTCCGACGCACTTTCCGCCTTATGCTCCCGACCAATTTTCGCCAATCCTGTTCATTACTACCGGACGAGGACACCGTCGTCATACCGGTGCTACTACCGCTCCCGTAATTAGTCACGTCTTGCTGACCCGTCGGCGAGGACATCGACGACGATTTCCTTAGAGGGTTTAAGTCGCAACTGGACTGTCGACTTGGAAGAATGTCGCGGACTGGAAGAGTCCCGGGCATTGTTGCACCGCCGCTTCCCAGTTGTTGTCCAGCTACGACCCCGGACGTGCCGGGACTCATAGTGTCTTCACCACTATTGCCGCAGCTACCGATGGATCCACCGGGTCCATTTCCTCCGCTTTCACGACCGTATGAGTCGATAGCGCAAGCCGATCGTCCGACTCTACTGCCGCTGCTCGATCGACGTACAAAGCTGCGTACAAGACCTCTCTTGCGCGTCGTTGATCCTTCCTCCATGCGCTTTGTGGTCTCGTGATCACTTTCCGATATCAGAAAACACAAGCTCGACAGCTGTTGTTCCTTTTGTCTTCTTTTTTTTTTTTTTTTTTTTTGAGCCGGCGATTGAGAATTAACAAAGCATAGTTTTGTTGAGCAAATATTTCACGGAAGAACGTTTCGCCTCTCTCGTTGAAATTTGCCGTCGTACATTACAACCGAGCTATTATTCATCGTTCGTTCGAACGTAAGCGCCCCTTCACGGAACGACACGTTCACACCTTAAATAAAAGGTTGCGTTGAATGTACGTGACAGGTGATCGGCCAAGTATCGCGATAGCGGCCAAGCGAATTGATTTCCAGTTACCGGCAGTTTGTCAGCAAGTAATCTTCCTGCGCGCTTTATATGTTTTCAAAGTTGTGCTCGTGATTCTGAACAACAACGTGATTTTCTTTCAGCGTAGTTTTTTTTTTTTTTTTTTTTGAAAACTGCTTTGTTTGAATAAATTTTTGTACAATATTTTTTTCAGTTGTTACACATTTCGTGACGTATATTTCGTAAGCATCGACTCGAATCAATTTTGAACGAGCCGTTCTCGAACAATCCACAATTATATCTGCTGTCACTGCTTGCTGATATTTAAAAGCTTATTATTGTCGATAAAAAGAATTTTTTTTTTTCATATATACAACATGAGACAAAAGTTATTCTAAGATTTATTGCGCGGTAGTCGTTTGTAATTGTATCTTATATATATATATATAGTCGAGAATTCGATTTAATTATTTAAGAACAGAGAAGAAACTGTTCCTCAGTCATGATTTTCTCTATTCGAGAATAGAACTTCGCGAGTTTCTGTTCGTTAAGGGTTCGTGAATTCGCCCCGCGTTAATCTCGGCCAAAACCTACGAAACACGTAGACTGATAGTTCCGTTACGGATATTACTTTGCTCGACATGTCAGATATTTGCGGAAGGATACATACAACGCCCTCGAAAATTCGCGAGAGAGAGAGAGAGAGAGAGTGAAATCCGGATTACACTGCGCACTTGGTTTCGCTCGCGCGCGATTTTGATCACGTTATCCCGTCGTGCCGGCACGCACGGGCCGGATACGGGTGAGTTAACAGTTTACAACGGCGTTACAACTTTAATTAGAATTTGTTCGTGAAACTAGAGCTGCGTCTGCTTTCGGAGGATTGGATTATAGTCTTGGTGGAAAATTCTCGCGTGGAAGAAATTTGTATATTCGGTCGTTTTCTCTCTTCGGTGAAGAAAGCTGTGAACTGCATTATGAGGCATATAATGCCGGAATTAACGCAAACTTTGCACAGCAGCGAGTTGCAAATATCGACTCGGGAACGCGGAGAAAAATCCGCCGTTGCTTTTAAGCTCGTTAATGGCACGAATCGGGCGTTCACGTATCTCGAAGGGCTCGTGAGGCAGCGGAGCGTTATCCTTCGAATGATCGATCAGCGTTTCAAGGTTCATCGTCGGAGAAATAACTTGGCGCGATCCTTCAGAGTCTTCCATCGAGAAGTCGATTGAAAACCGACCGTTCTTTTTTCTCCTCACAATTATCGTCGATATTCACTCTTCTTAATCGCGCGAATTTCGCGCGATCAATTAATGCGCCTCTCTCTCTTCGATCTCTTCTCTTATTCACATTGACGTTCCTCGTGGTTTTTCCTCAGATAGCACGATGGATATTTTTTTTTTACTTCGACAACCCGCGCTGTAATGCCCGGTATCTGCGTAACGAATCGATCGTATCTATTAAGGAAGTTTATTACTAACAGAATATAGAGTGCGCGCGCGCCTGATGCACAAGGTGGACGTGTGTGTGTGTGTTTGTGGAAGTACAATAATGGCAGAATGAGAATCGAAGCATCGCGAAGAGAAAAAATAGAATGTCTACTTTTACGTTTAATTTGTTGTTAACGATGATTCTCATATTTCGCAACGTTTTGCGTATTACGCATCGAGATGTGAAAACGAATAAAAAAAGCAAAGAAAAAAGTTATTTTCTCTTCGAACGTTTTAATGGTATAAAAAATTCGAAACTTCGGGCAAACATTGTAACCACTCGAGAAAAAAAAAGGAGATAAAGGAACAGGCGGTTCTCTGCTTCGAATACAATGTAATTTGAAATTCAAACACCCGGTGGAGAGTGATGCCATCGCCCGCCGTCGCACTCGTCGTTTCTCAACACGGGGGAGAAAGAGGTGCCACTTGTATGGACTAATTAATCGAGCGTGTGAGCGGCTAAATTCAGGTCATCGAAACAAGATTCGACGACTGAATTGCATCGGCACGGATCCTTCTACTTGCGGGGATTTAATTGAAGGATCCAAGATGTCACGCCGTCGTGAGTATATAAAACGTGAACGTGACCGCTTTCAAAGGTTTCCGTATATTCTTTTGCTTCGGCACATTCTACGTACTGAATGAGAGAAGAATAGCGAGGTGACGAGAACGAGAGACGTCGAAAATGCGCTAGATTTTTCGTGAGAAAAACTTGATGGCAGGTTAGGTCTGATTTCTAAAAAAAAAAAAAAGCGATGAAACGCGAAAGACATTTATTATGTAAAATACCTCTCAAAATTGCAATACTCATTTCACAAAGTATTTCACAAAATATTTTGCTTAAGAATCGCTTTTTTTATTAATTTTATCGAAGTTTAAAATTAAAACGCGAAAACACGCGTCGGAAATACTTTGTTTAGTTAAAAATTATTAAATTTTTAATCCGTTGTTTTTTTTTTTTTATTTTTTTATCGTGTAACAACGGTGCGTTATTCTTTTTTTTACGAGAAACAACTTCAAGCCACTACAAATTTATCTACATAGACGCAAGACAATGTGTGGAATTCGTCGAACACGGCTCGAAGCACGTATGCACAATACGTTCTCCGGGCGAGAACGAAGCGTTAATAGAATCAATCGGAAACCGCCGGAGGCTCAATTAAACACTCATCATTGTTCCACTTGCGCGAGAATACGCGAGTTCACGCGCGAGCTACATGTGTGCGAGAGAAAAAAAAAAGAAAAAACTCGACGTGTATCAGAAATTTCAGTCTTGCGAGATAAAAGAGAGAAAAAATGGCTATTATATTCGCATATCAAAGATTTTCCCGACTCTCTGAGAGTGAGCGTTCAAAAACTTCGTGATCTGTCTCTCGCGAAATTCCTATCGTGTACTGCGACACTGTTTTGAATCTTCCGCTTAATTTCACTCTGATTGCATTACATATCTGAGGAAAGTGGGTCAGCGCAATATAAAGAATATAAATTTGTGCATAAAATGGGATTTTAATTGAATCGCCCCCATATAATGTTCTTCGACTAATATTCTTGCTAGTTTTATTAAATATGTGTTTTTTCCTTTTACAGGCTTGTCCCGAAATATTATTATTTTACAATTTCTGCAATATATACTCATCCCTATATATTTTTCGAGTTATTTTATGTACCGTCACATACACGCGCCCATATTTATATTACTCTCAATATATACAATATATATGTACATATATATATTACATAGGATATAAATCATCACCCAATCGATTTCGCTTTAAAATATTTCCGATGCGCGGCGCAGACCGTCGCGATATGTTTTGATGTCCCGATGCAACCCATTATTTATCAGTTTGCAGCGACGCGTTGTTTTTTCAGAGCCATTAACTATAACGACGCAAATTAAAAAAACGATGTGGAAAACGCGCGAGCTTAAAAAGCCATTTTTTTTTCGAGTGCGCGGGACAAGGACGCGCGCGACCCTTCTTCGATTCGCGCCGACCCTACCGTCCGAAATCTATAAATCGTCATTTGTAATGAAAAGTGAGGCTCGTTCGACGCGCTGTGACTTAAAAATGTACATAATACCTTCCCTTTCTCGCGCGTCTTCCTTAAAAAAGATACGATATTCTTAATGACAACGACACATATATTCTGCACACATTTATTTTTTGTGCTGTTACTTGTCAACCAAAAAAATGTATCTCGAAAGTCCGTCTCTAATTCGAGAGAATATTAGATACTGCACTTTATGAACAACATTAACAGCGTAATGAGTTCCCGTCGACGAGAGGGAAGATTAAAAGAAAATGACGATAGATAGTCCTTCCGAGGAAGAGATATAAATCAAAGTTAACTTTTTTTTTTGCCGTAGGTATTTCTTTTTTGTGAAAACTCGCTCGCTACAACGAGTACCTACCGTACACATGTATATCTTCCGCAAATGAACCATCCATCCATCTTGCATACTGACAATAAAACTTGCGTCAATATGTATGTACGTCATAATGTACGAATAGTAGATATGTTCATATACACATACATATATTAATATGTAACCACAATATTACATTTTACAGGAGAAACATATATATATATATATATATATATATATATGTATCAGAGAACTATACATATACATATTTCTCCGATAAAAGTTTGTTATTGAAACCGCGTCCCAGTTGTGATGCGATGCAGACATTTTCTTTCGAGCACGCAGTGCCACCAAATGTCACGCGAATTATCGCTTTCGCGGTTTTAAATACTTGAAAGTTGACTATACGTGATTCTTTGACGTGATTCTCCTAATTTTAACGCGCGCGGATTTGTGTCCGAAATATATACATATTTTTTACATAACGCGCACAACGCACAGAGCGCGCAGAATAGAAAAAAAAAAAAAAAAAAATTACTCGCGAAGTTCTTTTAATTTGTTCAGTGCTCGGTGAAGGCGAGTTCCTTGAATGAGATTAGCGATCCTGTCAGCTATTTTAGAATAATGTTAACTTAATTACGAGTTTCAAGATGAAATAAAAAAAAAAAAAAAAAAAAGAGAGAGAACTCTCTCTCTCTCTCTTTCTCCTTTTTCCTTTGTTCCATCAAGTCTATTTTTACTTTGTGGATGATCCGCGCGTTCTTAGCATAATGGGGATCGCGATACGATTCATCGGGATGAGGGAGGAATCCTGACACGAACATGAAGAATGAATATATCAATCATGTCATCGGTGACATTTTCATTGAACCTGCCCTAATTAGTTCCGTCCGGCCTCCAATTCGCTATATCTTTGCAGACATTATATAGTGCACTATGTCCGACTAGGTATCAAATTCAAATAAAGCAAATACACACACGAATATACGAAACAGATAATTAATGTAAAAAAAATTTAAATAATGTATGAAATTTAAATATTTTCTTTATCAATACATATAATACATTTTGCGCATGGGTAAGCAAATATTCAATTGCTTTTTGTTTTAAAACAAAAATCGAAAAACGCTGAATATATAATGTTCATAAAATTGTATGTTTTGTATCTATTTTTAAAAACAGTTTTCTCCTTGACCGATTTTTTTCTTTCTTCTTCTCAGGACGATGGGAGTTCGTTTCAGATCTCTGATAAACGTCATTCCAAATTTAATCGCATCTTTGCGGAAAGTTTTTTTTCGCGCGCGAAGGAGATGAGAAATGATTTAGCAATTAACTTTTTATATTTGAGTGTTTAGAGAAAGTGCGTCCATTTCGGATTTATATAATTTTTCGCGACTTTCGTTTTTTTTCTAGCGACAGCACAAGGAGGAAAGGGGCATCGACTTACCTTATTACTTTATTAATGTTGTGTCGGACAACCGCGAAATTGTCAATCTCCACTCGACGACGACGTAACTTCGAGGATATTCTTTGCTCAACAAGAATATCTTCGAAGTTACAATTTCGTAATGCAAAAGAAGATGGAATAACAGCTAATTACGCGTGTGTTCTCGCGCTCTTTGAGGATAAAAATAGAAAAGACGCGCACAAAAAACTGCATTCTCGTATGTAATAGACAATTCCCACTATAATTTACAACTGGAATCTCGAAAAATATTGCACACGATATTTCATAAGTGTCACTAGAAGAAATCTATTGTCATTCTAATAATATTCACGAAATATATCGCAG
This sequence comes from Pseudomyrmex flavicornis, assembly GCA_014825475.1. NCBI lineage: Eukaryota > Metazoa > Arthropoda > Insecta > Hymenoptera > Formicidae > Pseudomyrmex > Pseudomyrmex flavicornis. The sequence continues at coordinate 73,975 of QVNW01000575.1, forward strand.
CGACTGTGTCGCATTTTTCGAGAATCAAAAACCTGACCCGGTACAAGTAACATTTTATGTGTAATTAAAAAAATATATATATTTAAAAATAAATACATATATATATGTGTGTGTGTGTGTGTGTGTGTGTGTAATAGTTTTTTCATACATGCATATATTCCGATATATACTTCACTAAATTTAATAATGTCTCATTATTTCTAAATAATTAATATTTCAATTTGAGACATACACACATACATACACGATCTTTTATTTGACAATTTTGCAGGCTTTTGCATGTTTCGGATACTGTACTCTCGCGGAAATAATTCATGAGATACCTTTCCGGAACAGAACGTGCGCAATTTTGTCAAATACCTCAATGTTGAATAATACGGGAACGGAGGAAAATATGCGTGAACATTCCAAACAAAATGTAAAACATGTCTTACAATGGGACATATTTTGTTGCAATGTTTCGAATCGATAAAAAACTGTGTGAATGTGTAAAGATCGCATGATCTGACACGTGCAGACACGCCTTGACACAATGAGTCATTACGCGTGGGAATTGTACAAAAGACACACATGGCATGTGTGCATTGTTTCCCATAAAACATGCAAGGTAGAGTTACGATATACCTAGAGCGGTGGTGAACACGGTGGTGTTGTGGACATATGGCGTGCAGAACATCGAAAGGAGATACACAATTATACAATATATATATATTTATACACACACATATACATATATATATGATTTGTATATATATATATTTATATATATATTTTATTTGAGTATAAATGCGTAATGTATTCGTCTTATCAAAACTGCAAAAAAAAAAAAAAAAAGAACCTTAGATACGGTGAAACGTACATGTCACACTACGTATATGCGCACGTGACAGTGTGATTGCTAGCTGCATTATTGCACCGATTTTCCGACATCGCGCGATCAGGCACGCTTACGCAATACAGAAACGGGGAAGAAATTACCTTCGATTTTCACTGAAGATGACATTTTCACAAATATCGGAGAATCGTTCGTTCGTTTGTTCGTTTTCCAAGTCGTTTTCTTTCGCGAGAACGCGCGAGATTTTTCTCTCTCTTCCCAAAACTCACTTCAATATTCTTTCTCTTTTTCTCTTCGAAATTATTCAGTTCTCTTGCTTTATGTATTTTCAATTATCTTATGCGCCGTATTATTTTTTTATTCTTTCGTGTCTTCGTCATATATCCCGTTTCCATATATAGAAATAGCTCATTCATATCTTCGTATTTTAAAAAACCGGAACTGTGTAAATGTGTAATGAAACACCCAAGAATAATTTTCGGTTGCTTGATCAATTTTCTCTGTCGGCTGAAATTAATTAATGAATTCCTTCTCACCGACGCTCTTTCTTTTTGTTTTTAATTTTCTCTCTTTTTTCTTATTCCGGTAGAATTAATGTTTTTTTTTTTTTCGAAATATCGTCTAATCGATCCATTTATCAATTTGATTTGTATCTCGATTTTACGTAGATTCACTCGTCGAACTATTCGATTGGTATCTCGCAACGGTTTCTGCGGTTTCGTCCGGTTGTTGTGTGTGAGCTCTCGATCGCGTAACGGCCGCGCTCTCGCTGCGGGATTTAGATTTCGGTTTCTCCATGCACGCGAACAAGAGAATCCGGAACACCGATCCTGCCGGCGTTAGGACGCGCGTCACACTGAAACAAGAATTCGAGGAGAGAAAGCGTTCGGCCACCGATATTTCGCACGCAACCACCCACCCTCTGTGCCGACGCGGTCTCGGCTTTACAAGCGAGGGTATGCGCGAGCGCCGCTGGAAAACCACCCCCGCAGCGTAGCATCGAGTGAGTGCAAGCACCCAATCCAGAACGATGCGTCTATCCCTACGATCTAGCATGGAAATGGAAACCGAACTATTTATTGAGTTTGGTTTGTGTGTGTGTGTGTGTGTGTGTGTACGTGTGTGAGCGATAACACACAACTACATATTACGGTACATCACTTGCGGGCGTGTGATTTCTTGTTATCGGAAATTTTTCCTCGCACTTTCCTTTCCACTTCCTTCACTTTTACATTATATATTTCCTCTTTGGATATCTGCAAAATAATGGATCTTCCTAACTCTTAAATACACAAGAAGGAGAGAGAGAGAGAGAGAGGTAAAACTTATTTAAAATTTTATACACAGTGTGAAGGTTTTTCCTGAAGTATTCGCGAGTATCCGGATATCGATCTTGATTTAAAAAAAAAAAAAATTCGAATCCGTAATATTCAAAAATATTCAAACAATTTGCGAATATGAGATTGCACATTTTTGTCGATGAAATTTAAAGTTTATTTGGATTCCTATGTTCCTTCTTTGTAATTTTCTATCTACTCACTTACCCACCTCCGACCAAACCAATCTGACCCGACCGTGCATATGCTTCCCGTCCATATGCTTAAAAGCGAGCCCGCACTTTTTAATGTTTTTAGTCAATTTTAAAGGCACTTTTGCCATTACTCTTTTTTTTTTTTTTTTTTTTTTTTTTTTTTTTAAACTATAATTTATCGCGATCAACGAACTTCTTCTTACGCTAGTCAAGGAACATGCCATTATTATTACGCCGTCTGCGAAATATGATTCGCGTAATCAGCGAAAGAACGCATTAGAGACGAGAGGAACGTGTTAGAGACGTCAAGAAACGTTTCCGCGCAATTTCGTGCCGCTGTTAAGCGGGATTAGAAATACGATGAAATTTGCGCGTGATCATCGGTACCCTCTTCCCCTTTCCCTCTATCTCACCACGGGGTTTCCCGCGAAAGAAGGAGGATGTATTTAATGTACCGAGTAGTAAAACCGGCGCGAGTCTGATCAATTTTGCTGAGTAATACCAATCGTCCGTACAGATCGAACGCGCGTGAGTAGTTACGGTCGACGCAACGATCATTATCAGAGATACAGTAGTTACGATCGATACATGAACCGTCGCGCGGAAATTGATGTAACAAAAAAAAAAAAAAAAAAACCTAGAACGATTCTTCTACTCGCGTCTCTTCGTCGTTTTGTTCTCTCGTCAACTTGACGTTCGAGCTCCCCATGCCATGATCGCGTCGCTTTCTTTCACGCGATCAGATAATTCTTTTTTTTTTTTTTTTTTTTTTTTTTTT
>QVNW01000575.1:77131-120944 GCA_014825475.1 Pseudomyrmex flavicornis
TTTTTTTTTTTTTTTTTTTAAATACTCTCACGCTTTGTGCGCGCCATAACGCCAAGGCGGAAAATTTCGAGAGATACAAAACGCAATAATAATCCGAGCAGGTTGCATTGTGCGACAGAAAAAAAAATTTCGCACCGCAAAGAAGGGGAGTCTAGGTGACGAGTAGCGAAGTTACTACTGGGTCCATAAAAATCGTAGAAAAGGGAACGTCGCGGCTCGGGAGGAGTGTGGATAGAAAACATTTTTGAATGACACTTCTATTACGAGAGTGCGAGAGGAATCCATTCTCGCGAGCAGACGGCGTCGGGAAAAAGGAAGGACGAACCGGCATGAAGAAACGAAAAATGAGCAGATGAATCTTCCGGGTGAGATTCTCCGAATAGTGAATTTAGAGCGCTAGAAGTTTTGCGAGCGGAACGATGATACTTAAAGGGATGTGTAAATATCACGCTCGAGAGGAAAAACTAACAAAAGCGAAGCGCGCGAACTCGACACCGAATCTTGATATAAAATTGCACAACGGTAAATTGCGATAAATAAACGGGAGATAAATAATATTGTACATTTTTAAGAAATGCTTCAGTTTGTACGAAGCATAGCTGCTGTTAGGATCGTTTATCTGCGAACCTATTACTGGGGCATGCGATTTTTATTCTCATTTCCTCTCGTCGCGGCAGATGTCTGTCTGTCTATCTCTCTCTCTCTCTGTGTGTGTGTGTGTGTTTCTTCTTTCCTTCCTCCTCACCAACCGGTAGTGAATCTCACAACACTCGTCTATCCCTTTATGCCTCTCTCGCTGAAGCACTGAAATCTTCACTTTTTCTCCTGAGCACCAATTAAGACCGTTTGTTTCCCGATATCTTGTCTGATTCATCGAACGAGATTCGTGCTAGAGCGAAGAAAACGGAATCATGTGAACTGCTGATTGATTATCGGTTTTTGCGGATTGACCTTTTGTAATTATTTCGATTCCACTCTATGAACAAGATGCGACGATAGGCGTCTGATTAAAACAAATGTTGTATTTTTAATTGGGAGAGAAATGGTACGTGTGTGCGGCATTTCCCTCTTGAATAAAAATAATGACATTCAACGTTTATATACACCTACAAAATTTGCTCGCTCATTAAATGAATCACGGTACGTGTGTGCTCGCTGTTGTATTAATTTAAATTATAAAAGTATGTAGTATAATAAGTAATTTTTAAATAATTGTAAGTCATCAAATAATTTATCAATAATAATTTTCTCTCTGTGTTCGTTCACGCGCGCGAGTGTTTCTCTCTTATATATAAATATCAAATATCAGTTTTTCATCATCCGCCGCACATTGAAAATGACAAGAAGCCCTGTTTGATGTTGTTTGAAAATAACACGCATAAACGCGATAAACACGTGGGCGCGTTACAGCAACATATATATTAAAACAATCGGATCATTTTTCACAAGAGAATGAGGTTTTGATAATCACTTTTTAAAATTATTTCTCGCAAATTTGATATAATTTATATCCGCATGTACAAACATTTGCTAACAGAGCAATTTGATATTGATGTCATTAAAAGGTCATTTTCCCTCAGCTGAATTAACAAATGACTATTTCACAAACTTATGCAAGCTGTAAATCTGTACTGAGCGTAGCCGTGCATATGTGACATTTATGTGAAAATGTCAATTCTCACCCACAATGTTTGCAATAACATTGATTCGATTATATAAATATCACGCTTTAGAAATTAGTTTGTTAAGATAAAGAGTCTCTTAAGCAAGTAAAAAGAGAATATAAAAGAAAAGTACTCACGAAGTGCTTGATAAAAATTCCCAGTGAAGACACCTTTCTAGACCTCAAGTGCTCGTGTCCGTCCTGTTGCTTTCTTTCGTGAAACGAAAATATATTGAACGATTAGTTAAACGCTTTCTCTTAATCTATATATATATATATGTATATATACGTGATGTATTAAGTTTGAAGAAGCAACGTCTTTATTTCTACGTTTGAAACTGTGTGACACACACAAAGCCGAAAGAAGAGTCATCCTCGCACGTCGAGTGCACGTAAGCGCAGTTTCGTGTGATTTAGACGTTTGTTTCACGGGGAAACAAACTAAATTGCCGTAGCGCACGACGGACTTGTGATTTACTGAAGCTCAAGCGAGAATTTTGCAACTCTTGTTTCGATATTGCGGTGCCACACCGCTGCGGCTAGCTGCAATACACGTGGTCTTCTCCAAGAGAGCTATTTATTTCGTTCAGACGTGTTTAATCGAAAAAAAAGCGACACCTCGAGAGGGAAAAAAATTGCGCTACACACACTCCACACGAGAAATCGTCCTACTAATATTACACTGAGTGTAATATTCGCGCGAAATATTCACGTGTATAACATCACGTCTGTGAAAATAATTTTCAACAATTGAAAAGCGCAGACTTTTGGAAATAATTGAATGACAATACAAAGATAAAAAATTCGTTATCTCTTTGAGATTCTCTCAGGCAACAACGCGGGAAAACTTTCTTTTTTTTTATTTCTCGTACATTTTATACAAATTTTTTTATCTATCGCTCTTTGACTAATTCAGTGATTTACACTGGGTAACAATTTATTGACCTCGTCTTTTATCTTCTTTTTTTTCTTCTTCTTCTTCTTCTCCTCCTCCTCTCTCTCTCTCTTGCTCTGTCTCACTTTTTTCAAGTGTAATTTATTATTCTGCCAATGAAGGCGGTCGCGAAACAAGTGTCCGCGTGGAAATCAATGGACGACGTTTTATCGTTTTCCATTGACAAAATAGATCCGTGATAAATCTTGATAAACGATTACGAGAACGTGAGCAATCGTAATGTCGTTTTCTACTTTGCTTTCTTTCTTTCCTCAACCGCTTCTTTAAAATGCGTTACGAGTGCAAACTTCGCGGTAAAAAAAAAAAAAAAAAAATTGCGAGAAATAACACGAATAACCAACGGTTGATGTTTGATGAAATTGAACGTGAAAAGAATTCTGATAAAAACATGAATATTACGGGGAATTATGGTAATCACCTGACATTATGGAGAATATGATAATATTAAATTAAATTACGAGTACGATTAAAATACGTGTTCTATTGTGTGAACAAAATATGCTAATATAGATACGCTGTTGCGTAATATTAAAAAAAAACCGCCATCACACGCGATATGACAAACGTGCCAGATAATATCAATTTTTACTTACGACAACATTTTCGTTTCGCTATTTGCATCGATGACAGCGCGATTTAGAGCTGGAAGACTGCTCGCTTCCCAAAACGGATTACTCAGATCTAAGTGCAAAATTGTTTTTTTTTTAAGAAATGCGCGTACTGACATAGTACTAATAATAAACAAATATGTGCGTATGTGTGTACCTATATTGGAATAGTAGCAATCGCTCTGCCGCCTATAACGCAGCTCCGGCGGGTACGAGAGGGTCTTCGCACCTCGAAAATTCGTGGCCTGCAAAGAGTGAACGGATACATCTCATAAATCTTGTCATGAAGTTTGCTTCGTCTACACACACACGCGAATACGCTCCGTTATTAATAAATAATCTCCGGCAGACAAAAGAGGAATAGAGCCGCAAATGGAAAAGGAAAATGACGAGAAGTTATACGCTCTTCAAATATAGAATACACTGGTTTTCGATAAAAAATTTACGCGCTTTCCGTTCGTTTTTCTTTCCTTCTCGTCTTTTCTCGTGTCAGATTGAGACTTGCGCACTATGTTGTACGACCTGTGACGTTGAGAATTTTTCTTATTTTCTTTGTCTCTTTTCTCACTTGCGACAGACGCACACACCTTATACACGCATAGTGCAAAAGCACTGCGATATTTAAAGCCGCGAAACTCGTTTGTTATTTTATCAAATACGCTTATCTTCTTTCCATAAACAATTGCGAAAGAAGGTACCATTTTGCTCCATCATCAGAGCGACATTTAAATAACGCCTACACACTAATGCACCACTAAACGGTTGTATAAAAAAGCGTAAATTTTTTATTAATATTCTTATTAATGTTCTCTCTCTCTTTCTCTTTCTCTCACGTGTCTTAACGAATTTATATGAAGAGAGAACAAATTGCTCGAGTGCTTTACGTGAAATGATCAATCGATAGGTACCGATGCTTCCCGAATGAAACCCGAAAAAGCTTGATAATTGCTCTTAATTGATTCCGTCATGTTATTCGCGAAATAATTCCATTAATAATAATAACAATAATAATAATAATAATGTATCAATCGAAGTTACCGCGGCTCGCGAGGAGGCTATTTTCGGGATCTGCCAATTCAATTGCGGATTTATAAAGCCCATGTGATTGCGAGACTTAATAAATGTGTATCTCGTCAATAATTGCCGGGGCTCGAGAGATAACTCACCGCGCGCGAGAGTTTGAAAACTCGCGTGTCAAATTGTCAATAACAGAATCCAAATGATAAGCTGCTATATACGTGCGCGAAACGCGATATCGTAGGTATGTGCTAAATGTGAAACGCGCGCTGGTACGGGCGCGCATCACAAATGCTCATATAGTTAAATACGGTGAAATACTTAGTCAGCTTCGCGTGCATGATGCAGATCAGATTATATCTCAAAACGTCACGAGTCAGGTGTTCGAATGCGCCTGGTGCGGAAGAATAATAGTTCCTCGATTAGAACTCAAATTAGAGAGGATTTCCCTCGTCGCAAAATTCCTCCGGTTTCACGTTATTGAAAACGGGTCTTCCCGTTCTATATCTTCAACTACGTATCTACGGTAACTTCAACTTCTCGCGGTCGAAGTATCTTTTCTACGAAAGAAACCAACTCGCGCATTTTAATAAACGCCGTTCGTCTTTCGTAATTTTCTCCTCCTCCCCGCCCCCTAAAAAAAGTGAAATATATTTAGTTCGACGATTACTTTAAAATTCTATTTCGCGAGCTTCTTTCCTCGAGTATTGCAAGGAGTTTTAGTTCGATAAAAAGTTGTAAATTAGATAAATTCTTCAGAAGCGGTGTGAAAAACTTGTGTATACGGGGAGAAACTTACGCGCGGCGAGGTAACGATATAATTTATGTCGAACTTTACAAACAGAAGAAAATTGTTTATATTTCCCTTCCACAGTTGTTTTTTGTTTGTTTCTTTTTTCTGTAAACAACGAGAGATACATACCGGAGTTTTCTCTATAAAACTGCGCGTCCGAGTGACCTGCACTTTGCCGTTAACGATATCCTCCTCGTTCGTCGTCTTTTTGTACGCGATTTCAGCTTCATCGACGTGCTCGTCCTCCGCCAGCGAGCTGAGACTGTTGTACCACTGCATGCTGTTGGTTCTGTAGGGCTGCTTTTTCTTCGTCTCGCCGCGATTCAGGTCTTTGAAGCTCAGGCTGCGTCTGATCGGCTGCAGACTGCGATTGATCGCCGTAGAAAAATCGCCGCTTCCTTTGAATAAAGCGCCGAATTTCTGACGGAACGACGCGCGTCGCTCGAGCTTATTTCCGCTCGTACTCGCCTGTCTCGAGGAGCTGCTCTCCTTCGGGTCTGATTTCCTAACGCCAGAGGACGCCTGACGTTCTACCTCAAATGAATAACGCAATATTAACTTTATAAATTTACACCGGCAAAAGAATAATACAATAGATACAATATAAACGAGACATCAAGAAAACAATGCTTTCCATCAAGAACTAATTTTCAGACAGTTAAATAAGCAAAATTAAAGCCAAAGTACATTCACAGTCGAATATTGTATTTAAGATCGTCTTAAGTTCACCTTCAGGTAGTTAATAAAACATTCTGCGTTCATTAAGATGAACTTAAGACGGTCTTAATTATTAAGATCGGACTGTGACTATCGGTCTAAATTCTTACGAACTCGGACGATGTTTTACTGTAATGGGACTTCACGATTCTCTCATAAATGCGTCATATTTTATTTACAAAGTTACAATGGGCGAAAGAGAAACTTTTTTTTTGCTGAAACTTCTTGTATATGAAGTTCCGAGAATTCTTCAAATATCAAATATCCAGCGCTTTGCGCACCTGATTCCGATTTCGCGTGCTTGCATTCCTTCGCGAGATGTTCTTGTTGCGACGCGTTTGCACTCTCATCGTTGCTGTTCGCTGCTGCTTTATGGCCGGACTTGCTTATCTTCTTCGAGGCTCTCTTTCCGTCCTTCTTCAGCGTCATTTTCCGTTTAATTATCGCACTGATGTCGATCGATGTCATTCAGATGACGGCGTGTAATAATAACGCAAACGACACCACTTTTTTTGTTTGTAATTTTACTCGACGGTCACAACTTTTCCATCGTGTGTTTTTCCACGATCGCGCACAATTTGCGTAAAAGCAAACTGTATGCGTGTGCGCGCGCGTGTGTAAACGTGCCAACTGTGTCATAAACGTATCACTCCGATAACGACCGCGTTATCGTCGCACCGTGTATCAGCTATATCGGTAATATCACGTTAATTCACGTCTTTTTTGCTTTCCGTGTATTTAGCAAAGCCGACAAGTAGGAGATAAAATCGGTCGCACGCGGTCAGAAATTGAGAATTCCTTTTTTTTTTTTTTTTTTTTATTTACAATCTGATGCGTCCGCTACTGTTTTTTTAATGTGCTTTCGATATATTTCTTACATTAATGTACACTGCGCAGTTATGGACTAAAAAATTCGTCGAAAGAGCGAAAGCATTTCTGAAACACGATAAAACTTGTTTTTTCGCAGAAAGAGATTATAAACTACCACACAACTTGAAAACGTTTTCTATTTGAATATTGTATATGCAAGAAACACAATGTGTATATATACATATATATGTATGTACTCGTTACAAAAATTCGAGTTATCGTAAGTTGGACACAGACACGTAAGAAACTATCTGTGTTTATTAAGATAAAGGTTTGTAAGACTCGTTCTTTACCATTGCCTACATTATCACTATTACGTTCGTAATTTATCTCGCGATTCCAATCGAATGATCAATTACCGAAACAAGACTTTCCTTCTAATGCGACGTTGCTTATCACATATTGAAGAAAAAAATTCACCGTGATGTAACATTTTAATTTAACATTTTTAAGTATAAAATTTATATAAAGTTGCTTTATATAAATAAGTATAAAGTTTATATTATGTATAATTGTAACAACTTAGTTGACACGGCGTTTTCTCTCGCGTATATTTATTTATGTTTTTTTTTTTTTTCTAATCATTGTCTTTCCCCTTAAGTTGATATTCGTAGTCGCATCTTGTATTGCGAAGTCTTGTGTTCATCTATAGGATGTTACACGTTTCATTGGCTAGAAAATATCTGAAGATGAACTTAAGACGATCTTAAATATAAGATCCGATTATATGAATATCGACCCTTTTAGTCTACCATTAAGAACTTCCCTTATCGGAGATCTCATATAGAGCGGTATTCACAGTCTAATCTTAAGATTTAAGTCCGTCTTAAAAGTTCATCTTTAAGACGCTGCTGTCTCATTATAAAACATCTTAAGATAAAATAAAACTTAAGGCGCTCTTAAATATAAGATCGGATTATAAGATACCGGCCATAGATTTTTGTATATTCTATCTCAGTTTGTGTTGTAATTAACACATCTACGTGTAAAATCTACCAATTTATCCGTTGTTTCGTGAAACACTTCGATAATGGCTGTTGTAACTCTTCGTTCTCTCTCGATTCCGTCATAAGGAAACAGACATCTTGGTGTAATAAAATTATCCACCACCACGATATTATAAGCTCGCTCTCGGTCGAATGCGTGTGCATCAGCAGCGCATTAAGTTGTGTTACAATATCGCGCAGACTTATCAGTTTAAAGATTATAAGATTTATTAATCCTGGTTTTGCACACGAGAGATAAGCCCGTGCGGCATTTCATTATCAGACAACCGCACGGCGGGTTCACAGGTTGCGCACGATAATAACGCGAAGACGCAACGACATTATTGCTATAGCGACAACATGAAGACAACGTGGCGACATATCGTAAACGTTGTAAGAGAATAAACCGCGTCTATAAATGTATATGTCAGCACAAATATAGTTTCACATCTTATTTCACATTATTCTCCTTTGTTTCTTATTCGTCCAGCAAGGCACTGTTCTTGTCTTTCTTCAATTTCCTTGCGTGTAATTATATATATTGCCTTGAGAGAGAGAAAACTTGTAAGATAACATCTCCCGCTTAAATCGAAGATTATTTTTAACAGCCCGACACTTGATGTATGATTAACACACAGAACAATATTTCGCACACTGCACTATACATCTATATATTGCTTTCCAATCTTTACTTCCACTTCTCAGCTGAAAATTCAGTTAATCGTAACGAGAGATAATCGGACAGCGAGAGAGAGAGAGAGAGAGTTCCGTCAGTATCTGAAACAATTTCCGTGATCACATTTTGTTCACCGATAACATGACCGGGAATTTTTTTTCCGGGATCGTGTCAGCGAGCGCTTCGTCGCGTTACCGTAAAACTCGCGACAGCGAACTAAGCAAGAAATTAAAGAGACAGGTGAAGCGAGCGTGGTTTGATAAGCGTTTATTGGTTAGAGAGAAAGAGAGGGAAAGAGAGAGAGAGACAGAAAGAAAAGCGTATGAGAGAGTGAGCGACTGCACACGAGCAAGAGGAAAAATACAAATGTACGGACTCGTCGATTGTGAGAACACATTTTTGTGTGTGAAACGATATTATCGCGCAGTGACGCTCAAGTGTATTTAGCTGTAATTGCACAGCACATACATATATATATATACCTATTTACGCGGAATTGACCAACAGGTTTTTCGCGATTATCATCCACGGTTGAATACACACAAAATTATATTAAACATTTTAAACATACAAAAGAAGAAATATAACTATTTGTTTAAAAAATTGCTTTTCAATTACAATAACAAATTGTTTCTGCATAATGTGGGCATAACAATGAAAATATATTTAAAACATGCAGTTTCAAAAGGTTTAAACTTAAATTTCTTTCAGTTTTATCTAGATTAGGTTCTAATCTAGATTTTGTAGTAAACGTTTAATAAGATATCAGACATCTTTTAGTTCTTTTGTCGACTTTAAACGCTCACGCGTCAGTCTGTTTGTTCTACATTAAAAAAAAAAAGAAAAAAAACAAAAAAACAAAAACGAATTTAAGGCGCAATCAAAGCGTACGCATTTGGTTCTACGTAACCAAAAGATGTCTGCGCGAAAAATCTGCTAACTCTCAAACAGTTTTCAAGATACTAACTATATGCTGTCCCAAAATCAGAATACTAAAAAAACCAATTCAGATTGTCTGAAATTGTAGATCTCACACAGAACAAAAATCCACAGAAACCTCATTAGACATTCGTCAGATATTGCTGATGAAACTGTGTGAACGTCTAATGATGGTTTTGTTCTGCGTGGAGCAGAAATACTCCAAGTCCGTTACATCCTGATACAAAGTCCGTTTAAATAGAGAAATCATTTCTATTTTTATACACACGTTCTTATTTATACTTACTTAATTCAGGTACACTCTGTCGCATATATCCTTGATTCGCAAGATGATAAGTAAAAAACAGTGTTACTCGGCTCGGGTTGATTTGCACATCGACTTGTTATAATCGATGTTATCTGACTGCGACTGATTGTTTATTTGCTTGGATACTGCAATTTACGATAAATCGGAGAGTCCTCATCCTGTTCCTACATGAATAAACGTTCCGAACTACTTTGATCCTGATGATTATTTGATCGCAGTATTTTTGAAACGAAAATGGCGGCAAACGGCATAGAATTTGTCTGTTTTCATAAGAGCAAGTTTTGTTCTCGAACGATACTGGCGCAGCCAAGCGGAGAAAACGCGTTACACACGACTGAAAGCGATAGCCAATCATTTCGCTGGTTCTTCGTGAAAGCAGACTGCTGATTGGCTGCTGTGCGTTTTATTTCTTGTCAAACGCGTTCTGCGAGCTTTTCGTAGGACTGTGTGTAGAGGTAAAAGCTTGGTTTTCGAACGCGCTATATAATTGCTATGCGTGCTCTGTATACGGATATATATATGAATATATATATATATGTGTGTGTATATATATGTACGAAACTGTAATCTCTTTTTCATTTGTGGAAAAATATGCCAAATAATTACAGTTGTGCAATTACAGTACGTGACACAAACAGTATGTGAATGCGAACGGCGAAGTTGTTCAGAACATTCGCCGTGAGAAACGAGTTATTCGTGCTATCCTGGAGAAACTAGTGCAAGTGTTTATACGTGCTGGGAAATAACCTTTTTCTCGTGTCTCTTTTCCTATAGTGTTGTGTACATAGACACATTTATAATTTACATACAATATATATGTAAATTGTGTTACGTGCAAGAGAGAATTTGTTGTGTCGTTAGACAACGCAAATCGCTCTGAAGAAACGTGTGAGAGGTTAGAAAGTCCAAAGAAATGGAGGTTAGTTTTTGTTCACTGCTGCGAAACAAAATCAATGCCCGCACACATCTGAAAATGTGTAGTAAAAAATTGTCTATATGTAGAAAATTCTGTGTAGATACGTATCGAATTTTTTCCACTAACACATATGATGTTTTTCTGATCTACGTGCATATATACACACATGTTCTTCATAGTATATATTCACACACACACACATATGCTCTTACAGATAGATGAATGTTCAGCTGGAGGTGATAGTGCGGCTGAAGAAGATGAGGACGAAGCTTCATCCCACGGTTCTAGGTCTGACAGTAGCAGCAGTAGTGTGAGTGGCAGTAGCACAACAACAGACAGTGAAGAAGACAGTGCTGAGGAGCATGCTACAAGCAGCAGTGAGAGTCACAGTTCCGCAGAAGAGGATGAAGAAGAAAACGAAAATGCAGAATATATGATAAATGGAGAAAATCCTGATACTCTGGTAAGATTCTTATTTTGCTAGTTAAATATTTACATGTTTCAATTTGTAGTACAAAATAAGAGACTGTATATATATAACTGGCTTCTTAGAGATGGGAAACTTGTGTGGCTGCAAATATCAAGGTGAAATTGCCACAAGATCTTTGTGAATATTTCAATATCTTCAAGGAGATGTTGGATTACCCACGTTTCTTGAACGAATGTCTCAATGACAGTCAAAGGGAAACCTTGTATAATCTTTTGCCAACTTTTCCAAAAGACTGCAATGTAAAAGCGGAAATGGAGAAGTCTTTGCAGATGTTGTTCAATAGAGAAAATGACAGGTAATGAATATATACATATATATATATATATATATATATATATATATATAATTGTTTATAAGTTGAAGAATAATAGCTTGATTTCCAAATAAACTGACACAAGTAACTAACTTGATGCTTATTACATGCTGAGTAAACTGTAATTACAGATTTGGTGTAACACCATTGGACACGTTCCACAATCATCTCTCCGCCGGTCATTATCGTCCCGATATAAGCAAAATGCGCAGCTTGGTTTGCAAAGCGCAAAAGAAGATATTATTGTTTGAGGAACGGAAACGGTCGTACGATCTGGCGAGTCAGCTGCTCAAGTCGCGGGAGAGTTTATTGTCGAACGCGTATAAGCAAGGTTTCAGTCAGCCGTCGAATCGAATAGTCTCAAAATTTCACTTGCGCAAGCCGAAACCGATAATGGGTGAGTGTCCATTCCGTAAAATTACATCTAAATACCTTCCGTTGTTTATGTTTTCCTCCGCCATTTGGCAGAGAAAAGTATGTAGTAACTTCTGGGGAGACAATACTAACACACGCAAATGAATGAACAGTTGAAGAAAAGACCCAGCTGCGCTATATGGAGGAATTGAACGCGGTCCGAGCGGAACTCGGATCCAACGCGAGACTTTCCGCTGACACGACGTCCGAGAACGAGGAGAACTATCCGCAGTATCAAACGACAGGCGCGAAGCAGAAAAAGAAACGGCGTACCATGAATCTGCAGGGATTGTCGTTTATCAAGAGCTTGCAACTCAGTCAGGAAGACGAAACGATCCGACCTGTGTTTTCCACGTTGCAGCGAGCGGAATACGCTCCGAACAGATCGCTGTTCGTACGTGAACTAACAGAAGACAGTTATCGCACTATGTTAATTGCACATAAAAAACGACGGGCGCGTCGCGACGTATGTATAATTTCTCTTACCGTTGGTTATTTTTCGAGGAACAAGAGAAAAATTGACTGAAATTATTACGTGTCTAGGTTCATCCCGAATTGAACACTCAAGGAATCGCTCTTGCCGATCTGACGCAGAGATCGCAAATCGGTCAAAAGCACAAACTCTCGCTCGGCAATTCCATGAAAATTACACCGGCCAAGAAGAAAATCAAAGTAGAACAAAATTCATCCACGTGTCCGCCCGCATCGAAATTAATGAATTCCGTGAAACACGAAAGTGATAACAGTGATTATTCCCACACAACGGACGACAATAAGCAATCTAACGCGATGGAAATGGATTACAACAAAATAACGCCGCCTATAAAATTGGAACCTGTCGATGCGTACGAAGCACATCAATTAGCTAAACAGAAAATGTAATGTCGCGATCGATTTTTCATACGTTTGCTTCAGATGAACATCGTGCTCGATTTTGCTTCATTACATTCTTTATTTACAGAACCCCGGTAAGTCTGAAGAATTGCAAACCACCGATACTCAATACGTCCGAGATAAAGAAGGAGGTTGAGGATATAGAATACGCTGAAGTCAAGACCGAGTTGAGTTCAAGCGTGAATGAAGATGTTCTTGCCGAAACGGAAGAGGAAGTCGAAAGCGAATGCAAAAAAGAACTGGATTTGGATAATATCGACATGATGCAGCTACCAATTCAACTCGACGACGGGATTGACATACTCGACGATGTCAAGTGAGTTTATTTTTTGTGCATAAGTCATTGAATTACAAGTTAAAAAGTAATCGAGGTATATTTACGTACGTATGTTTTGCGTTGTTCTCAACTTCAGATGCGAAGATGAAGGTGTTATATCGATACCGGAAAAGGAAGTGACTATACCATCCAGCGAAAATACTATAGACATCAACAGCGGAGCGGAACTGATGCAGGAAACACACACGTGTTTCTTCTCATTGTTGCGCGATGCTTTTACTTCTAAGGGGGAATATCGAATGAGCATGATGGAGATGAAAGAGGCAGTAATGCAGTGGCAGAGCAATCCTATTTCGCCCTTGAACGATTGGTAATTTTGCACATCGATTGATAAATTTTCGTTGTAATGAAAGTAAAGGAGAGCATTTTTTTTTTTTTTTTTTCGATGTAATTGTAGGTATTCTTTGGTATCTTCTTGGCCCATACTGGTACCACTAGCTTTGGGATTTCTTGCTGGTGAATTGACGTATTCTCAAGATTTGGATCAACGGCAAGAACGAGATCAAGAGCTCGTGCCCTATTTGGAAAACAAGGGTCGTGGCGTGTATGCGTGGATCGGGGCGGGACGAGATTCGGACACTCGATTACAGGATCTGTGTACAAAATTCCTTTTGTATAAGTACGTGTGATAGTTTTTCGTCTTCGACAGCGTATGTAAAATATAAAAGAAAAATGTGCTTAACAAATAATTCATTTATGTGTAGAGATATCTTGGCTCCGCCAAATTCTTCGACCACCAACGTTGTAACGCCTGTTAAATCACAGCAGACTCAGCTCAGCTCTTTGAATAATACGAACAATAACACGATCGCAAGCGGCAGTTCGCAATGTGGCGGCAGCCCCGTCTCGGAAACCACTACTATAGACGTTGGCGTTGCTGGAACCGAATGGGAACCACCTCGTGCGCTGTTTCCTACGGAGTGGAAAGTCCGTCCGTCCACAACGGAAGAGCGCGAAGAATTTCAAAGACAGGAACGAATGCGTTACGCCGCGCCTCACAAAGCGTTTACTTATCGCATGCACGGTTACGCATCTGTGGTCGGTCCCGTTAAAGGAATCTATCAGCACAATGTCGGTATGTTGAAAAATTAATTATAATGTAAAAAAAGTCAAAGATTTATTTAATATTAAAAAAAAAAGATTTCTCTAAAAAATTGTGCAAAAAAGTTAAAATTGTATGTTATGTTAAGCTTCAGGACAGTCGAAAGCGCGAGGTCACACTTTACTGGTCGCGGATCGCCCGAATTTCGTGACGATCTTAGCATTGGTTAGAGACGCTACCGCTCGGCTTCCGAACGGTGAGGGAACTCGGGCTGACATTTGTCAATTGTTGAAGGACTCGCAGTATATCAAAGAGCAAGGGAATAACGACGACAATCTACATTCCGTGGTATCGGGGGCGCTTGATAGATTACATTACGAGACAGACCCCTGTGTTAGATATTATCCTCGTCGGAAGGAATGGCTTTATCTCCATCGAGCGCGGTCTGAATCTGAATTCGGTTTGTTTCTTAAATTTTTATTTTATATTCATCGTATATTTATATTTCCGTATCTTAATGCGAGAAAACATTTGTTGCCTGTAGAAATGTTTCATCAACAATTGCAAGGTATTGCGAAGAACAAGAAGAGCGTTGGTGGTACGTCTCGGAACAAGGCGTTACAGCCTGTTCCTAAATTAGCTAATGTAAACAAAGAACAATCTCCGAATACTAAAGAGGTAACTCACAAAAAAGAAAGACGGACAATGGCTATACCCGCTCAATCTGTAATGCCCAAGTAAATATGCAAATAGTTTATTATGTAAGAAAAGAATATTTAGAAAACAATTTCTTATTAACCAAATATATAATTTTACAGAAAAGAACAGCGCAAGGTCGAGGAAAAAGTTATAAATGAACATTCGATTTCTACCGAACATTCCGTTAACACTAATATGGACATAGCTGTCAGCACAATAACAACACCAACAATTTCCGTCGTCGAAACCTCTGTCCCTGTTGCGTCACTCGTGACTTCCTCGCCCACGATCGCGAGTACGGAACGGGATAATGTCGCGGTGGAAACGAAGTCGCAACTCACGCCGATAACAACAATGAAAAAAGCGTCCGTTATTGGAGGAAAACCGGTCGCTGTAGTGAAAGCGAACGCCACGCAGAGTCTTCTCCAATCAAACCAACATAATTTCGCACATCATCAAATTCAAGTGTCCACATCCGCTGGTCTGCAAACGATTCGTTTGTCCGGACATTCGGTATTGCAGTCAGCGCAGCAATCCGTTCCGGTTAATAGCGGTTCTAACGTAACGAACGGAACTAGCACGAATCTGACGACAATATTGCCGTCTACAAAAGTGCAAAATCAGCACCAACAACCGACTATAATAACGAATCAAGCGGGAAAGAGTATCTTACAAACTACTAACTTAAAGCAACAACAATCGCAACAACAGCAGCAGCAGCAACAACAACAACAACAACAACAACAACAACAACACGTACTACCAGGCAAAACACTTTTGGCAGCATCTCAAATTAAATTAGTTAGTCCGAGTCAAATTAAGTCGTTACTTTCGGGTCACGGTCTTCAAGGCCAGACCATATTTATCAAACAATCTTCACCATCAAATAATCAAACACAGCAGCAACAGCAGCAGCAACAACAACAACAACAGCAACAACAACAACAACAATTAAAGGTATTTCTTACAAAATAAATATTGATATCGTATTTTATATCCGCTTGTATTTTACTTTTTCATTATTTAATAGCAACAACTTCAGCAACAACAACAACTGCAGCAACAGCGGGTCGTAGCTACTCAACAGCAATCTGTGCAACAAACTCCGGGAATGCAGCGTATAATAGCGCAAATTGGAGGCAAGCCAATTGCCGTGCAAATACAATCGCCCCAGCAGCAGCAGCAACAACAACAACAAAAAATATTAGCGAAAGTCTTAACCAATAGCGGCGGAGGACAAATTATATCTGTTGAAAGTTTGCTCGCTCAAAAAGGATTAAAGTTAGCTACTGCCACTGGTCACAGCAATCAGATAAATCGACAAGGCAAACAAGTTATACAGGCTCAGTATCAGGTAAGAATATAAAAGATATAAAAACAAATCTTTTGTTGTTTCCTGTAAATTAAAATAAAAACAATTATGATATTTTATTACACCTGCGCGTCACAGGTTGTACCACAAGCGCAAACGTCTTCTGGTCAGTCGAAGATAATAGCAGTTAGCACACAGCATCAGCAGTCCCAACCGCAACAAACTCAGACCGTTCGAATGGTTACCGCACAGCTCACGGGAAAACCTATCGTGTTGGCGAGTGGCAATAAAAACGTTAATGTAGCGATGAGCACCAGCAGCGGTAATGTGGTGTTAGGCAAGCAGCCAACCTCTCAGCAGACACCGCAACAGCAGCAGCAGCAGCAGCAAACGCAACAACCGATCATTCTGCCGAGTCAGTTGCTTAACATCAAAGCGTTGCACGGACTCAAAGTTATCCCAACGCCATCCGGCTTGAAAACAGCAGGCGGTGCTGTGTACGCTCGAGTCATTGCACCTACGACGATAGCTTCCGCACAGTCTACGTCGAATCAGCAACAGACCCTACAAATGCAATCACCAAGAAGTACTTCGTACGGTACACCTTGACAAGATTAACGTTCTTATACGTGTATTCGTGTTTAATTTCCATTTATATAGTGACGCTTTTATCTGTTTACACGTTTGTTTTTAAATTAAAGTATTAAAATAAAATGTTAAGATTTTTTTCGATAAAAGTCGTATATGAATATGTATATTACTATACTATGTAATATTTATATACATGTATACATACATATAATACGTATAGGTTCAAACAAAATTAAAAAAGAAAAAATTATAAAAACACGATAAAAACGTAATATTTTATAGCATTAAACTTGAAATTTTTAATCTACTTTTCGTTATAATCTAGAATCCTGGATTATAACATTTGAAGAATTAACAAAATAGTTACATGTGAGCGATTTTCACATTGTATAAAGAACTCTTGGATATAATTTTATTTGTAATAATTGTTAACCCTTAATTATAAAATTAACACTGCACTGCAATAGATCTTACAAAAAATCGGTTTTCTCTTAAAACTGGAACTTAAAAAATTTGTTTCGCACGAGAAAATATAAACTTTGCTATGGAATACAGAAAAATCAAAACGTCATGTGTAGACTTCAATATTATATTTGTCGTACTTTTCGAAGTCTGTTATAATTAAGGGTTATATTATCTATAGAAATATTTTCTATCGCACGTATAACACACACACACACACACACATCATCAAAGTATATGGTTTTTATTATAATATTTCATAACTTATACGACTTTTTCCACGTTGCAAAATGTGTTTCCATTCTCCACTTACATTTATTATTAGAGAATATCAGTTATACACTACCTATGTAAAACAAAACAACCACTACCTATATAAACAAAACAATAACATCGTTTATACATGTTTCTAGTCACAAATTTTGTAGTAAATTTAAAACCGACTTGTCTTTTGTAAATGTTTTAACAAAAAAGAGCCTGTAGGGATAAAAAAAAAAAAAAAAAAATTTGTGCAGTTTTTTTTATATTATATTCGTAGAATATCTTTGAAGTTAATAATATATACTCAATGCTGTACATATTGTGAGCAGAATTTGCGATAAACTTTTCCCATGTATTTATTTAGTAAATTTTATCACAGAAAGTTATATAAAAATCGCTATTTCCAAAGTGAAAATAATAAAAACAATTTATTTACTAGTTGATTAAAAAAACGCTAGCTGCTACGTTTATTCACATAATACAACAATCTTGCGGGGAATTTTCTCCAAGTGGTGGAAGAATGGGGTTTCCTTCAGAGTCAAACTGAAAGAAGGAATTCTGCTCGCCAACAAGATCTTCTGGTGCTTGACCGTAACTTTGCATTTCCGTCATGAGTTTCAGTATATATTCAAACCGCTGTTTCTTAACACTATCCGTATCGGTTTCTGTTTCTTTCTCCAATTCAACACATACCTTGCACACAAAATATAAATAAGTCATGATAACACAAAATTATGTAGTTATAAACGTTATTAATTACTTTTTGTATCAACTCCGATTGTTTCGTATATTTTTCCAAATCGGAAGAACTCAAAGTTGCTGTATGTTCTTCCAGCCATTTGGGATATTTATCTGCCAACTCTTTTAATGACGGATACAGTATTTCTTTTGATAAAAGTTGTTCCATCATTCCTTGCATAAACGGTAATAAGTCACTTCCACCATCAAGAGATGCTTGTCCAAGCATAGCTGCTAAGTCTGCATCATTCTAAAATAGATTTTATCCTATAAATTTTGTTCTAAATTTTAATCACTCTTGATAGCAAGAAAGTTAAGCAGAATCTTACACACTAAACTGTTATTATCTATTAATATTATATTGATTAAGATGTTACTTATTATTGTTGGATTATATTGGAATACCTTCAGATTTTCAGAATTTGCAGTCAGGTCCTTTAAAACTCGTGACATGGTCGATTGAAAGTCTGTGTTACTTGTTGTGCCTGTTTCGTCTGTTGCATCGCTGGTTGACAATTGTCTGATCTTATTCAAAGCAGCTTCTAGTTCACTATCGCCTAACAATTTATAAAATCTTGCAGTAATATACGTACATTCTTCACACTTTTTATTAGCTCACCATTTTGCAACAAGGTCTCAAGATCTTTTTCAAATTGACTAGCTGTTTGTTTAAGGAAATCTTCTGTCCAATTATCTTCAGACGTTTCCGATGTTTCATGGTTATCTGTTTCGTGTTTATCTGATTGTTTTTGTGAGTCTGAAGTGCTCTCAGTGTTCTTACATTCGGTGCTCAATGACACCTTGTCAAAATCTTGTAATGCGCCTAAAAAAAATTTAAAGACGTATTACGACATTTCAAATTTCACGATTTTTAATCAGTTTCTACGATAAATGCAATGTGTGTAGTAAAAAATGTTAAATCTTATCAATGTTAAGAATTCTCTCAGTATATTATATAATCATGTAATTTTTTACTTACTGTCCAACAAAGCGTTCAATTCTTTATCGTCTTCTTCGTTTTTCAATTGACGGGTGTTGTCAGTCATTCTTGCTCGAGTGTATTTGTCAAATGTAATACCTTAGAACAAAATACGACTCAAATATCACCTTGCACACACACGCTGCGCTAGTCTTTTTTTTTTTTTTTTTTTAACAAGAGTAACTGTTTAAGTGTAGACAGTAATTGTTTAAGAGTAACTTTACTCTGAGTGACAATTTTAGAAAGTCAAGAAAAATTCTGTATTTCTATTCGTAATGACTCACTTAAGAAATTATAGATTGTATTAGTTGATAGATAAAACGCTCGGTAATCATATATACCGTACGCATGTATTTGTTTATCGAATAGAAAACTTGACTTTAGTGGCTATCGAGCCTTAAAAAACATCGAATAGTAGAAAATCTTGCTGACTACGACCTAATATTTATTGAAATATACATTATTTATACTTATGCGTACATCATACTAAAAGCCGTTGGAAAAACTGCGTCAGCGCACACACAATACGGAACGCAACGAAACAGAATCGAGCGCGATTATTGCTTGTCATTGGCGTATATTTTCATATTTATAATAAATTTAGGAGAAAAGGCCAATCAGACTTTTTTAACTACTGCGGACTCTTTAAAGGCCATGGCAAAAAACTTAAGATCGTTCTACATTAGTCGTAAGGAGCACACGCAAATCGCAGAACTTGTGATATTGACTAATTGGTCAATCAGCCAATCAACCAACGTGATTGGTCAATTCCGCTAGATCTAATACTTGCGTTTGCGCTTGCGACTAATGTAGAACGACCTTTAAGCAGTAAGATATAAGCAAATCAACCAATCAGACCAACCAGTATTTTCTCTAATGTAGCTAAGTTTGACAAAATGTGGACACGATGGTGCTCGAGAACAAAGAGAAAATGTTAAATGTCCATGTAAAGTTGCTTTCAGATGCTTCTCTCTGATCAAAGACGTTTCGAACAGCTGTTTTTACCCGGCAGTAAATGTGTGTAAACAAAAGAAATGAAAAATGATGTAACTTATGTGTGTGCATCGAGTACACAATGAAAAACAAAATAACATCTCGCTTACCAAGTATGCAGTGTTTGTAGTTATATATACAATTATTATTTATTTACGTTATTATTTATATACGTGCAAAAAATATATATCTTTATGTAAACATATCTTAAGATAACTTTTACACATCTTTTTCAGCTCTATCGCCGCCGCTTTCTTGTTGGATAATCGTGATTTTGTCACTTTGTTTTGTTAATAGTTATGATGGAGATTTTGTTTTTGACGATACTGAAGCGATTGTCAATAATGACGATGTACGTGCCACACCGCTGTGGCAAATATTTAGAAATGACTTCTGGGGCACTAAATTGTCCCATAAGCGAAGTCATAAGTCATATAGACCTTTTACCATTCTGAGCTTTAGGTAATAGAAATAAGATATTACAGTTATTGTGAGTGTAATTGTATTGTGCGTGTTTTTAGAAAAACTTATCTTTTGTCATAAAAAATATTTAATATGTAACTCATTTCTTTCTCTCATGATTGATCTTTGATTCTTTCAGATTAAATTTCTGGTTAAGGCAAGACTTGGTTTCACAAGACTATCACTTGATAAATGTAATGTTACACAGTGTGGTCTGTTTGTTAACTCTTTTTGTATATAATATACTGATGGGACCAGACAAGTGGAACATCTCTTTTTATGCTGCAGCTTTATTTGCAGTTCATCCAATTCATACAGAAGCTGTAATTCGGATGTACATATATTTTGTATTTGTTTATGTACATATACTGCAATGTTGTAGTTTGTGTTTTTTGTACATTAGGTATCTGGAATTGTAGGACGTGCTGAATTATTGTGCACATTATTTACATGGCTGTCAATTTTGTTATACAACTGTGTAATATATAAGAAAAATTCATGGTACATATCTATATTCGGTTTTGTTATTTGCGTAATTACAGCAATGCTATGTAAGGAAACTGGAATTACTGCCATTGTGAGTATAAAAGTTTTTACAGTCATACGTATTTTTCCATACTATGCATTTAAAGAGTAACTTGATTTTATTATTTTCAGGGTATTTGTGCAATTTATGACATAATTGTAGTGAACAAACTATATCCAATTGATATTATTAATTTTATTCCATTTAAACATCCGAATAAACATTCAAATAATTTTCTTAAACACAAAAACTTGCTCTTGCGACTTAGTGTTCTTTTTTTGATCGCGGTAATACTTATATTACTGAGATTTACTATTATGGGATTTTCCGTTCCTAAATTCCAACCGGTGGATAATCCAGCATCTTTTGTGGATAATATAGTTTTTCGTGTACTTAATTATAGTTACATCTATTGTTTGAATATATGGTTGCTCATATGTCCTGTATGGCTCTGTTTCGATTGGTCAATGGGTTGCGTACCTTTAATTATTAGTTATGACTATAGAATTTTTATTATCATTATTTTCTGGTTAACGATCGCAACGTTAGTTGTGCACACATTTACTTCTCGAAAGGATGATGCTTCAAGGTAATTTCGCAAAATGTGTGAAACTCAAGAATATTTAAATATATATGCACATATTATTATATTAATTGTTACAGATTCACAATTATGGGACTTGCGCTATTAATTTTTCCATTTCTGCCAGCAAGTAATATCTTCTTCAATGTTGGATTTGTTCTGGCAGAACGAACATTATACCTGCCTTCGGCAGGATATTGCCTGCTAGTTGCTGTCGGTCTGCAAAAGTTCTCCGCTCGATTTTCTTTACCAAAGACATCATTATTGGCATACGCAACTCTTATTATACTTTTCTTCACGCGTTCCTGGATGAGGAGCAGTGAGTGGAGAAATGAGAAACTGCTTTTCCAATCGGCATTAAACGTATGTCCCTTGAACGCAAAAGTACACTATAATATCGCGAAAACTGCTGCAGATGCGGGAAACATTAGCCTCGCTAAAATGGAATATCAAGAAGCTTTAAGGTGCATGAAATATATTCTTTTTTTAAATATTCACATTATCATATTACATGTTTGCATATTTTTTATATTTTTTTATATTTTATATTTTTATATTTTAGACTAAATCCAAAATATGCTCAAGCAATGAACAATCTCGGCAACTTATTGAAAAATGACGGGCAGTTTTTAAAAGCCGCAAATTTGTTTAAAAAAGCTGTTAGTTTGCAGTGAGTTCAGTCACTTTTTATGTCATTATACATCAAACTATATAAAATAAAAACACAAATGTGTATTTATGTATAATGTTTTTTTTATCTATTAAAATATATTAATAAATGTTTTTTAGGGAAGACTTTGCTGCAGCGTGGATGAATTTAGGAATAGTTCAGTCAGCACTAAAGCAAGACAAAGAATCAGAAGCAAGCTATTTTAAAGCCTTGCAATACCGATCAAATTATCCGGATTGTTACTACAATTTGGGCGTTTATGTGAGTAAACATGTTATCGCTTGAAGCTACGTAATATGTAAATTCATATATACATGCTAAAATATATTTCAACAGTATCTAGACCGAAAGCAACATAACGAAGCGTTGAAGGCTTGGATAAACGCAACTAAACAAAAACCTACTCATAAACAAGCGTGGACGAACATGATATTACTGTTAGATGATTTAGGTTGGTGCAAAAAAATATTAAAAATTAACAATAGATATCTATATATATTTTTATCACATTAATTGTTATGTTAATTTATATTAAAAAATATAATTTACACTGAGAAAGATGCTGAAATAGTTACATATTGTAAAACAATGTGCACTTTTAGATAGATCAGAAGAGGCGCTGAATGTCGCGAGCGAAGCTTTAAAATTTATTCCGAATCATGCTTCCATCTATTTCAACGTAGCTAATATCTTAGGAAAAAAGGGAAAATATGAGCAAGCCGAAGCGCAGTATAAGTTGGCAATATCGAAAAATCCTACCGATCCTGTAATTTACGCAAATTTAGGTATTCACAAATTCATTTTACGCAGCAATTCAAAATTGTATACAAGATATTGAGAAGACAAATACTTCATTTCAGGTGTTTTGTATCATCGTTGGAATAAATTAAGCGCGGCGGAACAAATGTACAAGACTGCGCTGCAATTGAAGCCGGACTTAAACAGCGCAAAAGACAATTTACGAAGACTGTACACAAAAAAACTCGACAAAGGTAGTCAATAAAATTGATTTTTTACACAAATGTTTAACGTTAAGTATTACGTTTTATTTTATATACTTTAAATATATTAATAATATTAAATATAACAAATTACAAAAAGGTGATTATTTGCATTTTTTTGGAATATACATGAGGTTCGGAATACGCGGATATTTGTACGCCTTGAAATTTCCAATTTTTTTACCGTTAATGTAATTGTAAGATATAAAACACTTGTCACACCAGTAACTTAGATCGTGCGGGATTCTGTCGTGTTCCGTAATAATCCAATGCACATTAAGTATTCCACACATGATGCAATTCTTTCCAATAAAAGGTTTTATTCTTTCCACTCTTGGATAAGCGGAATATGATAATTCGTCGTTTTCAGTCAGCAGCCTTGTCAAAAAAATATTACAAGATATAAAGAAACACGCTTTTTTCAATCTATATACACGTACATAAATAAATATGTATATATACATATATATGTATTTATACCTGGCATCACTCAATACGATCACATGCTCACAATTACCCTGATGTTGATAGACCCATGGAAAACCAAATCTAGCAACAAGAGTATTTATACGTGTATCCATGGTAGCGACTTTAAACGGGCCTATATTACGATTTTTGTGTTTTGACCATTCTATTATAACGCTGCTGTAATCGACATTGTTTGGATTACTAGTGTCATTATAAAATGTATCTTCAATGTAAAAGAATCCCGATTTGTAAACGTCCTGTAATAATAAAAACAAACTCACGTTTAACCGTTTCTACAGCAAATAGCGAACAGCATAAAAAAGCACATATAAGGTCTGTTTAGAAAGATAAGAAGAATAGGTTTACTTTGGCCAATGATCCTTCAGTTTGATCTGGATTTTCGCTAACCTCAGTCGAAATTGTCAGATCAGACAGGCATGATATCTTTTGACGCAAATCATAAAGGGTTTGACAACCTAGAATTGATATGGTGCATTTAAGTTTAAGAGTCGGGAAAACGGTAACTTTCATCTTATGCCTCAGAGACACAGCTTGGTGATTGAATGGTTCATACACTCTAATGTAAACTAAAAATTCTTCGTATGGTTTCACAGAATCATTACTGGATGACTCTACTTTGTCATACTTCTAAAAAACAAAAAGAGAGGAACTTATGTTACATTGCTGGTAAAAAAACAAGATTCAAGAACATGAAAAAATATTTACTAACAATTGGAATTCCATGTAAATTTCCTGATTTTGTCGCGGAATCAAGTAAAGGTTTCAATATCTTAATTGTTTCTAATGAAACTTTACCCGATATATTCTCAGGCATCTTAATATACCCATGTTTATCTTTTTCTTCTGCAATGGTGGTTTCTATTGATATTGTTAAATTGTCAATGCTACAAAAGTAATTCAATTTTAATATATATATATATATATATATGTATAATATGTAAACGTATACATACATATATATAAATTTTTATTGTTACCTGCAGTAACTTGCTATCAAATTTTTCCTCGCATCTGTCAGATTTGCATTCATAAGTTCAAAAAGCCTGTCTTCGTCTGATTGGTCTTCTTTTTCCTGATATACAATTGGTTTTACTATTTGACTATATAATTTGAAGTAGTCGGTTATACTAAGCTTTTTCGATGCGTGACGATTGTAAAACGAATACACTTCGTCCATTGTTGTTACTTATTTAGTTGTAAATCATTTAATTTTTAAAATAAAATAATATTTATTATGAGAAAAAATAGTAATGATACGTTAGGTTTACATCAGCTGTATCATGGACGTATGCTGTCAACTTTAACCTAACTTAGAAACGCTACTGATTCGAAATCGAATCTTTGTTGTATACCGACCGGTTTTCAGTCGACATGTAAATCAAATTTCAACTTTACACTATACAAATTGACACATCAAATAAGAAAGCAACATATGAACACGTGCGGTTCACGACTCATGATCGAATTCTGAGTAGTATGATGGTAGTATGAGCATGAACATAAACATGGCATGGTTTTGGCTACGTAGTTGTCAAGGTGCATCACCGCGCGGTAGTTAGGTTAGGTTATGCTTACTATTATTAAAATTGAAAATTGGTTATTCATCGAAATATTTGAGAAAAACTGATGTATAGACGGATATTTGGAGTCCATTAAAAAGTCAAGTTATCAAAATAAGTACCACGGTTGAAAATGGGAAAGATTAACAATCGCACAGATTCGTCAAGTTCGGAAGATGAAATTTCTACAAGTGTTCTAAGAGAAATAGTCGATCAGGACTTTTTAAATGACGATCTTTATAGCACGGAAAAAGACAAAGTTGTTCCCCAAAGTGGTAAGCAAAACAAAGTTTTATATTAATTTTTCAACTTCACAAAATGCATGACAGCTGTATGAAGTGACTCTTTGCTCAATAATCATGAAGATGTTATGTGAATTACATATCTATTATTATTCAAAAATATATTTATATATCTATTATTATTCAAAAAATTAATAGAGTTGAGCAAATTAAAGAAGCAATCTTTGAGAGCAAGCTCCAGACAAGAAAATCAGTTTACAAATTTTGGTGTTACAAGTGAATTTCAAGCTTTTGTTGCTCGAAAGCTAGACGAGATGTTGGGACGGTAAGTATATTGAAGTAAATATTATTTTAAAAAGTACATCCTGCAACTGTCTGTTCTTTTGTGAATATGCCACTGTCTTATAGAACTATCAAGTTAAGTAAAAAAAGTGCCGAACGTGGCGTGGAACAAAAGTTGAAGAGAAAGCAGTCTGGAATAAAACTTTTGAGTACATCAAAAACTCTTCTAACTGCTAAAGCAGTCACTGAAATACCTGCGGAACAGATACCAAGACCCAAAAAACACAAGAAATGTTGCGAAAACGAAGATACTTCAGAAAACGAAGATGACTTAGCCAAATTCCGAGAAGCTGCTGTTGACGCAGAATTCATATTCAGCGGATCGGAAACAAAAGCTTGGAGCAATAAACGATCAGACTTGTTTATAATTTAAATATAAGATGTCAAAAGATAGGATTTTAGAACAGATTGTCTAGTTTTAGGTTTGTTTTTAATCTGTGATTACTTCTTGTACATACAAAATGTAATGTAAATATGTGCGCGAATATCTTAAGTAAATTTATCACTAAAAGAAAATAAAACTCGAATTTTTCGGATACGCTCTTGCGAGTTCAGTTACTGAACTTCGTCCTCGACAATTTTCTGTCTTCATTTCTCTTCTTCCAACTTGTTTTCTCGCAAAAAAAAAACAAACTAACTTTGTAAATGGTTTTAGTTCTTTTTATTGCAATATATTATAGACATAATTGTATTTACGTTCGATAAATACATCAAGTAAAAGGTTTTATTTGACAATTTTTCTTTTTTTTTTTTTTTTTTTTGTTAACGTACATTATACGATCATATATAATACGTATTGCGGAGTGTTGTTCACTTTGACCGCCAACCATAACACGGAATTACTTTGTAATTAGATAATCTTATCGCACGCGCTTTTTCTCACCTAAATATATTTAATATTGTACAAAATGAAGATAAGTTGGGCGAGGGAGAGATGATAAATAATTAATATACGCTCGGGATATCGCGCGCGCAATTTTAATCCCGCGTATCCCGCGTACACGCGTTGTTTGTTTTGTTCCACAATTTCATAATCGAAATTATTTCACAGTTTCACTCCTTCTGTACAGGGTAATTACTCATTCTACTACCGTGTACGACAATCACCATACAATATTTTCATAGGGCATTTCCACAGGTTCAATTGGAATTAAAAAATTCGCAATGCGAAAATGTCGACGCGCACGTTCGAGATTACAAACAACGAACGAGATCAACGTTATCGTGTACGTTTTTTTATTGTTTCTTCTATAATTCGAAGACGCACCGCCTCCAGCGCACGCTTCAACAAGTTTCGCATTACGATATTTTCCGCTTTAACTGAGCCACTGAAGAATGTGTGCTAGTAAAGTATTGCACGATGCTGTTATTTATTTTATAGATCGTCTCCTGCGTACTACTAATGTAATCGTTCAAAATATTTCCAATGTGAGTGGAAAAATCAGAAGGTGGAAGAAAAATCAGTTGATTAATTTTAAAAAATTCATATCATTCTTCACACTGTTGAATTTTATCTATCCTCCGGTGATATAAATTTTCTCGACTACTCTTTCGTCGCTTTACAAGTGCAAAGATTAGGATTTTTTTTTTTTTTTTTTTTTTTTTTTTTTTTTTTAAATCGATGCAAACTATCGCGGTGGATGATTGCTATTTTCTCTGTACACACGCCTAAATGACATACGGGTGGTATACATCGAGCTCCTCGAACTCGTCGCATCGTCGTCTGAAACGCGATGTTATTCGATAAGAAAAATAATGTGGAAGTACTTTTTTCATCGATTAGTCGCAGAAGAACATTATCGATCCAATCTTTTGTCTCTGTGTTTTGTATCCAGTAATTTAAAAGATCACGAACGTTTCTGTTAAAATACAACTGACAAATTTCAATTGGAATTAGTTCGACTGATTGATTTCGCTGAATTAATCGGAACTGGTCGAACTGGTGATCCCCTTGTTATTAATTACTCGCGATCAGTTACATATGCATTTGAGAGAAGATGCGCAATTTTCGAGGTATACTCTGTACACGAAAGAAAGTTTGCGTGAAGTTTATCTTTTTTTTCTTTAGAAAGCTATCGAAAACAACTCGCAAATGTTTCGACAAATGTAAGTAGCATGTAGTTTTCACTCTAAACGTTATTTTAAATAGCGTTATATAAGAACAAAGTTTCGCTTGTTCAAATTTTACGCACAGACTGCATCTCTTTCAAGCAACGTACGCCCGGAAAATATTATAGCGAAGGACATACTTTTTCATTTTGCGGAACTTATATGCGAAACGATAAAACACACGCAAGTCTTGTCTTAAAAATCCTGTGAAAAATACCAACTTCCTCTTGCGTTCACTTTTTTTTTTTTTTTTTGTTATGTAATATTACATCGTATTTCTTATTCATAGACAATATTAGATAAGTTTGCAATTATTTTTTGTTTGTGTATGTAATCTTTCGTGTGTACGTGTCTGTCTGTGTGTGTGTGTGTGTGTGTTCTCGCGCATGTATTGGGCGTGTATATGATGTGTTATAATACGTTATAGAGTCGATTTTTATTATTAATTAATATATAAATAATGGAAGACATGGCAGCACCTAAAAGTGCTGGTCGAAAGATTTTTTTTTTTTTTACCTAACACGTTTATAGATTTTTTTTTTTTTTTTTGTTACTTCAAGTTAACGGTTTATTATTATCTTCTTGCGCGCGTTCAGATTACGCGTGTTTCTTCTTCATTCACGTGATACACTAGGTGTCTCACTTAAATACTCTTTCTCTCTTTCTCTCTCTCTCTTACTCTCGTTATCATGTGGACATTCTTCGACAGAATGTGTTTATTTATATCTCAAGTATATCAAAATATAAAATTTATATCTCAAGCATATCAAAATATAAAAGTTAAAAAAAGGACAATATCAAGTTTCTCTCTCTCTTTCTTTTTCTCTCTCTCTCTCGTTTTCTCTCTCACTCACGTACATACTCTGCGCCTGTGTATAAAGTTAGAAAATTAATAAAAATAATTCTCTCTGTAAATTAACGTACAAATAAATTGCGTTTTTAGTCTCTATATAAAATCCTGGTTTTTTTTTTTATTGTTTCTTATTTCTTAGACGGTTCAACGGTTTGTGACATACGACCGAGTTCTCTCGAAGAATGTCCCGTTTTTTTTTTTTTTATTATAACGTCCAATATACTATATCGCGAGCTGCATCAGAGGCGCGCGACTTTGCCGTTTAACCATAACCACCGCAACGTGTTGCGCAGCAATCTCGGATTTATCTCACAGACGTTTAAATCTCATTTCTTAACGATCTTACAACCAATGTTGTAAAATTTGTGTCGCTGCGTGCGAGCCAAATTTTACGACGCTCTGCGACGCGTTGCCACGAGAGAAATACGTACACGTACATACGTATTAGTAACGTTAACTTAACATTTTCTAGTTAAAGTCAAACGAATCACCAATTAAGCTCTCAACAAACGTACTTTCTCCAATTCCATTTTCGGGTTTCTCTCAAAATCCGCGCGTTAACGTCGCAATCTCAATCGCTCTACTAAAACGATGTTTTCTCGTAACGACGTATTATAACTATTAGACCGATACTTCATTTCTTGTTTTTTAATCCTTTTTTCCTCCTCAAGTATTAATTAACTACGTTCTCCTATCATTAGTAAAAGAATTTACGTAATTTTTTCATCGCGACGTTTTCACACCGTTTAACATTTTTTTTTTTTTTTTTTTCACGAGTGTGCGAGAAAATATTTTATAGAATATATAATCATTAAAATATATATAATATATATAATGATATATATTAATCATACATGTATTATATAATACAAAATAAATATTATATAATTGTTTAAATAACTGATAATCAATCTATAAAAGAAAAACGAATTTAATATAGATATTATTATGTGCTTTTTCTCATCTCAAGTATAAACCTGATTAAAATTAGAAATTACGTGCAATTTATTAATTTTTTAACAAAACAAAAAGCAAACCAACGTTTCCAAAAAAGATTCGCAGAGAAGCCGTCGAGCCGTCGTTGCAACTATATATACTTGTAAGCATATGACAAATGGCTCCGTCACGTTCAAGGCAATGCGTAAAAATTACAGATTAATTCACAATTTCAGTGTGTGTGTGTGTGTGTGTGTGTGTGTATGCGTGCGTGCGTGTTACGCGTGCGAATATGCGCGAAAAGATAAAAAAAAAGCTTCCAAAATGAGAACTCTTCTAAAACGAATATATTATCGAGAATTGATATTACAACAACTATATTTACATTTTTCCACACGAGAAAAACTCAAGGTACTTTAATTTGAAGAATATAGTTTTTTTTCTTTTTTTTAATAATGTTCCATACGACAATTGCGAATTACTCTGTACTCCGAATCAGTTTTTTTTTTTTTGTTTTTTGTTTATTCGATTCTCAGTTTTCCTAAGACTAATTCTTAAGCTCACTTGGACCAACATCTTTGATTGGGAAATTGCGTTAGGCTCGGTTTGACCGATATATTATCCTGAGCGCTGTGTGTTTTTATAATCGTATTTGCATCTAAAAAAAAAAAAACAGATATCAAAGAGATTAGCGCATCGTCAATCGTCATCATCAGCTACAATGAGAGCACAATGTGTTTTAGAGTATGATTCTTGTCACGTGCCACATTAGCGGTAATGTTGTCAAATCATTATCGCTTTTTGTTACGCATCAAGTCCGTACACCGCGCTTCGCAATTATTCGCGATCGTTTATTGTGCGACATTCGCGAATGTCAGAATTTAGCGGGCGCGCGCTAAATACGAGAACGATAATAACGATGTCAATCGGAATAAAATGCAAGATAGTTTTTTTTTTTGTTCTGCTCGTTTTTCGCTTCCGCACGTTTATCTATCATTACGAATATATAATTTATTAATAATACGAGTGTACGTATATCGAGCTACATGTTTCTTTGCGCGTGTGTTTTAATTCCTCTAATCAGAAGTGTTTTTTTTTTTTTTTTAATATATCAACTCACTCGTCATTTTACGTTTGAAATAGAAAAAACGGTAGACATCATTACGACTTGTGATTTTTTCCTTTGTATTCTTACTTCCTTATCAATTACTTCGTTGCTCCAAGCGTCGCGCTTTTTTTCTTGTTCTTTTTTTCCCCCCCGCAGAAGTCTGCTTCGATCAATCGCGTATCTCGCCATTCGATCTTTCCGATGCGCGTTCAAAACAATCTTTTGCACAAGACAGCAGCAAGACATTTCTCTCACTTTTTTTTTTTTTTTTTTTTTTTTTTTTGAAGCAAACGAGCATTTAGCGTTACTCTCTTAACATTATTTAGGTCGTAAAAATAAAGCTAAATCGAGTCTCACGCGCCTTATTACTTTACACGCAAAACAGACGTAGACAAAGATTATATATTTTATCGTACAGTATTTTCTTTTTTTTCTTCGGGGAGCAACGTAAGTTTCATATGTATATGTGCGTTTGTGACACGGATGGAAAAATTTTTTCTCACACAGTTCAGCGTCGATTCTCAGCGCTCACATCGTCGTTTTTCTCTCTTTTCTGCGCGAGTCATTTCGGAACGTGTGTAATTATCGTCTCGGGAGATTTGATTTTATGTTTCGGACAACAAGTGCGCGATCCCATCTCATGTAAATCACACGCGATCCGTGAAATCGATCGTCTCACGGAACTCATCGACAATTAATTCACGATTCGCTCAAAAAGTCCGCTGCTTCGTAAAAATGGCCTTTTACACGATTTGATAAGACAATAAGTTTGTGTCATCGAGAGATCGAAATCAGATCGACTGATCTCTCTCTTTCTCTCTCTCTCTCTCTCTCGTTTGGCAAAGAGTGATGGTTACGAATATCTCGTTAACATAATTAAAATTTAAAAACTATGCGATATAGACCGAGAAGATAGAAATCGCGGCAATTTTTTGTTTTGCACATGTTACGTTAACAAACAAAATAATTCTCAAGATATCTCAAAACGAATGTTGGCGACAAACAGAAAGCAGCTGTCGACTTTCGCGCGAACTCGTGGCGACCGTCCGTTATCATCGCAATTAAACTCAATTTCTTTATTTATTGCTCTGCTATTTTGATTATTTTTGACGTTTTTTTTTTTGTTTTTTTTTGACACAGTCTAGCACTATATTCAATATCGATCTAGTTTTAAAACGACACAAGTTTTTTTTTTTTTTTTTAGTACATCAGTCTACGCATATCTCTAAGGACGATAAAAACATTTAATTCGAATACAATAGGATCTTACGATTGGGGTTGGGAGGAAGGGAAAGACTTTTTTTTTTCAAGTGAATTTTGTCTATATGAGAAAGACGACAATCTCTGAATTGCGAAACGATGACGCGTGTAGTAAGTTTTGTTTGTTTCTCCACATAACATTGAAATCACGAAGAGATCATGACATTCTTATATAATCAGAAAACTTCAACTCTTGCATTAAATGCAGTTTTTTTTTTTTTTTATGAAGTTTTCTGCGTTTCGTAGTTTTTTTACATTAAAGGAGTGTTTTTTTTAATTCGAGATTTTGATGGAAAAATACGTATATATATCGCCTCTTGCGAGAGCGTAACTTTCGATCACTCGAAGAGGAAATATCTTATCGGGATTTCAACGGAAGAGCGATTTCAGTGTGACAATATCGGCTTGTTTGTTAACATTAAAAGCGCCACAATTGTGTTCCCGATGTGGACAAATGCTGGATAACGTAAACACCACATCTATAAATATTATATGTCGTCAGCTTTGTCACGCTTCCAAATTTTTTTTCGCCGAAATTTCGGTTATCTCCGTTCGGTCGGTGGTTGCTCCTCAAAGTGTGAGCGTGATTCAAAGTTTTAGGCCCGAACAAACGCACGGGTTCGATCGTCATTTAGGCCGTGAGTAAATCTGTCACTCTCTTGCAATCACTAATAAAATGTGTGAAGCGAGCGAAAAAAAAATTTAGAAGCCTGATAAAAAGAATCGTTTTCTTCTTTTATACTACGTGTGCTTGGACGCTCGGAGCATTAGAAGGAAACTCATAACGAGAGAAAAACTTGTTCTCTTCGAACGAAAATCTTTCTCGCATCGCGAGAAATAAATCGGTCTCGTGTGTATGTATTGTGTGTGTGTGTGTGTGCGTATAACCCCGTCATTACTGATTGTTCGCGAGATTGTCATTGAAATAATGCGAACGTCTAAAATGTGTGTCTAACGAACAAAAAAAGCAAATTTCTAATCTCTCGGTTTTTTTTCTCTCACAATCGTCGTATTATTGTATTATGGGGCACTTATTGCTTATAGTCCGATATCGTTATATTGATATATCAATTTCGACATATGCGTGCAACGAGGATGCACGCACATAAATATTCGGGACTTTCTCGTCAATAACAGAATTTATAATCGGATTATTGATGTGTTATATATATTTATTTGTTTATTTATTTCTTCATCACTTTCATCGGAGTTTTAAGTGATGACCCGCAAATCTCTAGTATATTATTCTCTTTCTCCTCTTATATCTTCTCTTCTCTTTAATAATTGTTTCATAGAAACGACAACGCTAAATTCATTTTAAAAAGGTAATTCGTAAACGTGTGTGTGTGTGTTGTATTTTTTTGTTTTGTTTTGTTTTGTTTTTTAATTAATCTCGACAGAGAGTCACGCAAATCGCACTGTAACGACGAATGAGAAAATCGTGAAACTCAACGACGTAAAACTGAAGGAGCGGCCGGCGCCGCCACAGTATTTGATCTCCATCTCTTCGGGGTGGTAGTTTATACATTTCGGTGGTCTTCGCCGATACAGACGTTCCCGTCTCGCTGTGCACGCGCCGGGTTCCGTCAAAGCCTCGATGGGCTCGATACTCAATTGTTTGCTGCCGCATGGGCACAGCGTGTCGACCACCAGCAATATCAGATTGGTGTGCCGAATCTTTTGGACGCTGAACGGCCTGTTTCGGAGACAAGAAACAAAAAGAGATGCTGATTGTTTCGTTTATACAACAAAAAAATAAATAAAATATCAATTTTTTTAATATCAAAATTGATTTTCTTGAAAAACTATGTTTTTCTCGCGCGAAAAACTTTTGTTTTATATTTTCGATTTACTTTTTTCATAAATCAGCTCCTTTCCGGCTGTACCACGATTGCTGGGCCACTCTGTACATTTTCGCAAAGTAATATTTTATATTTCTCATTCAATTGACAATATTTTTTTCATCCTCCTCGTCTGTTATTTCTCAGTAATGCAATTACATGCGATATATAGATTGGGAATTACCTTTCGCATCCAGTTACGTGACAGTTGGTGAGTTTTCCTTTGAGAGGATTGTTCTGGCCACTGGTATTGAGCCGTTCGGGTTGCAGGATATACAGATCCGTCTTCTTCTCGCAGGTGCGCAATTTTCGAGGATAATGAGCGGAGGTGGCCCGAGTGGTAGGCGGCGAGACTGGCGTCGCCGGCGCGATCGGAGGAAATGCCGGATATTTCAGATACTCGTTCTCGTCCACTGTTACTTCTTCGGTTGAATCCGCGGGTGTTAGCGGCTCGAACACGTGCGTCTCTTCGTCATCGTAATCACCTGGAAAATCGTAAATGCATTTTTTTTTTTTTTTTTTTTTTCATTCGACGACATTACGTTGTTGGCGAGTGCCAAAGTGGTTTTCCACAAATCTTGAATATTGAGACTCAAAGCCAGGGTCCAAAAGAAGTTGCCGAATGTCGTCGCCGTCTTAATGAAAGAGTTCGACAGAACTCGCGGCGCCGACGACTGATGAGATTCTTGAGGGCTACAAATTCCCTGATAATCGATGACCGTTACTTTTCTGAAACAAAACGCGCGAACGAAATTTCTTCAACCCGATTTTCTCATCTTAATGCAACTTGCACAGCAACGCTCGTTAGTTTCGGATAGAGAACAGCGCGTATATATTCTTATATACCTGTATATTCTATCTTGTACTAAAGAATCCATTATAGTCCCGTCTATCTCGCCGAAGAACTTTCCGGTGTGCTCGTGACGTTCGCTTATAATAATGAATCCGTTATTGTCTAGAATGTAACAGTCGAGCTCCTCCGAGGCACAATTCTTTTTGCAGCCGGTGCACTGAAAAAAAAAACAAATCACGATAACGCTTTGAACACAAAATATCCCATGCGACAATTACACATGAGAAATGAAAAAGAACACCACATTCGACTCACTGTAGAAGTAATATTGACGAAATGAGTCGCCAGAGACGAGTGTTGAATTTGCAAACCCACCACTGCCGCCGGTGCTTTGTGACCTTTCGCAATGTATATCGCGTGAGTAGCGGTGACAAGCGGATCGGCCGTTTCGGCTAAAGATTAAAAAACAGTGAAGAATATGATGATAGATTTAATTACGATTTTTTTGTTTTTTCAACGATCTAAATTATATTGTGCGTATAATTTTATTCACCTGCGTCAAACGGTACGCTGAAGACAAAACTTTCCGGTTCGATCGAGTGTTGATCCACCGCGCGTTTGTACCACGACGAATCCATAGCTCTCGCGTTCTCTTCCGCGAATCGCCTGTGTGCAAATCGTTAGAATGCCGATACGTGTATGTTGCAATCAATTTTTCGTTCGTATCACACAATTGCCCGTTTCCAACGGCAAGTGTTGACGGCAATAACACAACTGACGATACACTACTTTTCATCTAGTATGCGGTTCTTTTTAGCTACATTTATTCCGACATTTTTTTTTTTTTTTTTTTTTTTTTTGGTTCGTCGGTGTTCTCACGGTCGTCGTTCTGCTGATGCTCATGCCATCGCAAGAGTCCGCTTCGAGTCGCGATGAAGCTTCTGGTGACGCCGAATCTACCCTTGCCCTGACTGCAAGTACAAAGCGAATCATGCAAAACCGTGTAATCTCGGTTTGAACAATTGCGAGCACGCCGCATCGGTATACGCAATTTTATTTGCATATATCCGAAAAAGCCGAATCACAATAAGTCGGAAAAACTATGATATAGTTTTCAAAATATCGTGATTCGTGATATTCAATCGACAGCTCGAAGCTCTCGTAGGCTGTTAAAAATCGAGAAAGTTCGAGAAAAAGAAGTCGTGAAATTATGTATCGCCGATACTTCAAGATAGTGAAAAATGGGAAATCACATTTTCCAAACGAGATAATATTATTGACGCGCGGCCGCAAAAAGACTTGCTATAACCAACGTATGATT
This sequence comes from Pseudomyrmex flavicornis, assembly GCA_014825475.1. Taxonomy (NCBI): domain Eukaryota; kingdom Metazoa; phylum Arthropoda; class Insecta; order Hymenoptera; family Formicidae; genus Pseudomyrmex; species Pseudomyrmex flavicornis. Next base: position 113,199 of record QVNW01000575.1, read on the forward strand.
TTCTTTTTTTTTTTTTTTTTAATCACATTACATCGTGGTACGTGCGATATCTTCTTCAATGTTTTTTTTTTTCATATATATAAAATATATCCCAAATAAATTAAAAAGAAATCAATGAGAACTCATTGTGCAAAATCGAATTTTGATTTTGTGAGTTCTATTGTTTTTCTTTGTTCACTTGCTCTTTTCGCGGCAAAACTTTTTTAAAAATAAATGGAACGACCACAGTCGACGGCTGCCAAGCATTCTTTAGCTCGTATACTGACCATAGTCGATTACCAGAAATTAATCTATTTTCAATAAAAAAAAATCAAATTTTATCTATTTATACATGTAATGCGACACATTAATTTTCCCCACAATGTAAATAATTTTTGTCTTATTATTGCTTGTAATATATAAAATGTTTTAATAATTTTTTTTTTTTTTGCTAAAAGATCCTAATTTTTTTTTTTTTTTTTGGTATTCTATCAATTTTAATGCAATAATCCGCATAGATGCACATACACACGGAGGCGAGTAGTTTTACAAAAAAAATCGCGCGTACTGCAGTATATTATTTTTTTTCTTCTGTACGAGGACATAAATATAAACAAAACTCATCGAATGCGATCGCGATTTTACAGCTTTACACCTATCGGGAACAATGAACACACTTCAAACAGCATATGCAATCATCACAAAGTGAGTATATATATATATGTATATATATATATATATTACCGTGCATTATCGACAAAAGTGTTTAACATGTTAAACAAATAATTGTGCATAATGGATTACCTGTGCAGTAGAGCCATCAGTATGGCAATAGGGCTAGCGGTGGAGACACACAATAATAAAATGTAATAAAAATATGCAATAAAAGATAATATTGTGAAATGAAATGTTGGAGAGACGGTTGCGCATAGTTCACTTTGCATGTAATTGTATTAAAGTGGAGTAATAATATCATATATCATAAACATATGTCTTATATACTTGTTGTTCTTTTTTTTCTTTACACATACCATATGTGCCTATGTGCTATGTAACGTGCGAGCGATATCTAAACTCCTCAAAGATGTCTCTTCTATATTATTTTTCTATATTATTATTATAACGTTTTTTTATAGACACGTGTGGATCTGTAGACGTTTTTCTCACATACGCAAACTCGACGTAGACGTGAATTGTGTATGTGTCAAAAATGTTATTGTTGCAGATTTTTTTTCTCTCGTGTAACTTCTACATCTTGCAAAACAACTATGCAAACCAAGACGCATCACCGGGCTGTAATCAAGGCAGTGGTATAGTGGTGATCGTATAAATTTGCAAAAGTGACCGGCGGTATTTGTGCGGTGCGTAAGTAAAACGCGGTGCGATCTTGTGCAATTTTGCAGTGCTCGATCGGTAGATATAATTATTGCAATAATAATATATGTGTGAATATATTATGGGTGAAAGTGAAAGACAGACGTGCACTCTTTGCTTACTGTTGTCGAGTTAACTTACTTCTCGTTTTCTTCTTTGTGCACTCTCGGCGGTTCTCTCTTATCGAAACCGTCCGTCACTAAAGCGTCCAAAACCAGAGATTGTACTAAGGTCTTATCACCTGAAACAGTCGCGTAAAAGTTTGTTGATTGAAAAAAACAACGTAAAAAAACAACAGTTTCTCCAAAATTTGCACACGCGTGTTTTATCTTTTTATAAATTATAAAAACAATTTTAATTTTATTCGACATGTTGTTTTGTGGATCGGAACAAATACTTACAATAATAAGCATCTTTATCCGTCTTGCTCGCCTGCTTATGATGCGAGCTAGGACTCCTTGGTCTCAAGGACATCCATTTCCACGCCGGTCTGCGCGTCCGTGCCAAAAAGTGCAGGATGCGCTCTTCCGGGGTGGAAAAGAATTTATCGGAAGCCGAATTGTATTCGCAGTAGACCCAATCGGGATGCACTTTCCAGTTGCTCCCTTTGAAATACTCTGTTACTGTAACACAAGTAATGTTTCAACGTCATCGAACATGTCTTTGTTTTATTCTTCCTGCATTTTTTTTTTGAACAATAGAAAACAAAAACGATGACACACTTACCCATACACTTACCATTTATGATAGCGAGCTTGATCTCCTGCTCGGCGTGCAATTCGAACATGCCGTAGCCTTCCGGTAGAGCCAAGCCCAAGGAGAACGGAGTGCCTTCGATCGGCTTGTAAAAATAATTGTGCCGTCGAATCGTAACTCTCTTCTGCAAAAACATCCAAAAATATTGCGTAAGAAAAAATTATTGCATGGAAATTACGTTTATGTAACTAGTTTCTACGAAAGAACTTCTTACCATATCGTCGTAATGCATTTTGATTGTGAAGTCCGTTTCTCCTTCTTTTTGATCGATCATATCACGTCTCAGCTAAAAGGACAACAACGTCGCACATTAGTATAATATCAATTGTTTTTGTCATAAATTATAACAAAACTAAAATGATCGAATCGCATATATTGCACTTACATCGAGCAAGAGCGAATTGTTCGGGGGAATTGAAGGGCCATCATTTTCTGCGAGTTCAACTTCCGATAGATCTACACTTATATACGAAGGTTTTAACGTTTCTTCGTACTGAAAAAAAGCGAGAACATCTTTTTACAAAACTCTCTTAAATCTTATACATTTAAAAATATATATATATAAGAAAAAAAACAATTAAGACAGACGCTAAGAACGGGTTTATACTTACATCTGTAACTCCAGGCTGCGCAAAAAAATCATTCACACAATTACTACATCATTGTAATGCAAGAACTTTATGTACTTGTTAAAAAGAGCGAGTAAGCGTTTATATATTCGACACAATTACGAGTTCTTGTTGTTTTAAAAATCAAACATTGTTTAAAAATATGTCACACGACACATAATAATGCCAAAATAAAGAAAGATTTACGCTAAAAAAAACAACACGATTTCCTTGAAATATTTTTTTAATCATGTTATTTACATGCGACAAAGCGCGTCGAGATACTTACCAGAGGCCGCAAGTCAGGATGATACAGAACTCTGCCATTATTGTCAACAATAAACGAATATCCGTTAACTCCTAACTGTAATCGAAACAACAGCATGTTGCAATTATATTCGAAAATATCAAGAAACTCAATTAGTACTCTAAAGATTGATTGTACCAAGTTTTTTTGCAGCTAAGTTTCTTTCTGTTATAAAGAGAGAGATTTGCAAATTATTCTGTTATTATAAATTTCTTTCCTTCTCGAGATACAATTTGCAAATCTATCTATTTGGTGCAATCAAGACTCTTGAGTGATAATGAGAGAAAGCGTTAGGGTCTGTACCTTGTAAGGTGGCACAAGTTTCTGAATCTCCTCGACAGATACGTCAGTACCAACGATACCCAACAAATTGGCCGTTTTCTCCTTATAAACGACAACATATACAGAGTGAAGTACAATTTATTTGAATATTACTTCACATTTAACATGAAAGTCAATGCATGATTAAAAAAAGAATGTCTATTATTTTCCTCGAAATATAAAATAACACACACGCAAACGTACACGTGTGAGTGTGTGTGTTTGATTGTGTGTACATACATATATATTTATATACCGTATAATTTCGGCGATCTAAAATCGGAGCTGACACAGATGTCATCAATTGTCCGCGATTTTCTCTGCCATATCTACTACTCTGAAAGTCAATCACACAATTAATAATATCACAGAACATTCCGTAATAGTCATGCAGTCGATTAAATCGCTTACCTTTCCACCCACGTACACGGGACTCCAGTGAATGGGATGATCGTGCAGATAGAGCACCATAGGCCGCGCGAGAACCTTCACGTACTCGAAGACTTTGTCGTGAATCTCGTCCATGGATGTTATTCTCGCGTAAAATCCTATAAAATCGCCAAAGACAAAAAAAAAACACACACACAAATTTAATCTTTGACAAGTTCACATTCTTCTCATATACAATTAATCGTTAATTAATCATTCGCAACATATGTCCGCGATACACATTGACCGACAACCTTTGTTCGCGCAGGCCGTGTTCTGGAGATCGGGACTCTTGTCGCCGCCGATCAGATAGGTGAAGATCCGTACGGGCATGTGCGGCCAGTTGTAACGTTTTATCACCTCCGTGGGCGGACCGTCGGTCTCGGAGGTGATGAGCATGATTGCCTGATTGCACTGGCTACCCTGACCGGTACGATTGTACTTGTGCAGAATCTCGAAGGCGGTGCTGAGCGCGGCCGAGATGTTGGTCGCGGTATCCTCGGATTTTATCGAGGACAACGCCACCTTCATCTCGTGGATATTCTCCGGCGACGCCTGCACTAGGCTATCCTTGAAGCACTGCACGATCTCCTCGGCGTTCTCGCCGTAGCGATAAACGTTGACGTAATCGTTCGGTCCTAGCGTGTCCAGGATCACTTTCGTCGTGGCCATTGTCAGCCGTCGATTTCGATCGGACGTGTAAGTAGCGCTGTTGATCAGAATCGTCAGATCCTTCGGACTGTTCGCCGCCCCGACGAACCAATTCGACATCCTGAAGTCGTACACGTCGCGAACAGCTCGATGATGCGAGTAAGACTTGGACGTTGACGTGCCTTCGATCGGCGGCCACGATATCGCTACGCAGAATATCGTATAAATCGCCTTACGAACTATGTATTTTTCTGTTTAATGAGTTTTCCGTGACTTTTGTGGGATTTTATTTGCGATTTGTTTTATGAAAGTACAAGTACCTGGAAAACGACGTAGAAATCCCGTCGTTGCTCCGTAATATTGCCACGATAACGTGGGATCGCTCTCGTAATTATTAACAAACAGAAGATCCAAATATTCGCTCCATTGAATGCCCGAAGCAACATCGCGTTCTACAAAGAGCGGAGTCTAATTTAAAAGTGATCTAAGTCGTGATCTAATCTTCGGTACAAACAATCCAGGACCACGAGCATTGCTTTTTTTTTTTTTGCGAACGTATAATAATGCATTTCGTTCTATACTTTACCGTTGTCTTTGACTCCGCTTGGTAAGAGCACAGCGGACAGAGTGACGTTTACTGCCAAATGGTCGAAGTGACGATTCACAGCGAGGAACATATCCTGAGCGCCGGCATCGTCGTCGGTAACGAAATTAAGCCGATGAGAAGCGTAATACTTGGGTGGCACACTTCCCTCCTTCGATACCGACAAGGCCGTTTGTTCGGCGCTTTCCACCAATCTCTGCGAACGTAACGCGATTGCACATTAATTTGCATGTAAATATGCGCTCGCAACACTCGTAATTTTGTGTAACCGATTTATTTTGTCTTCAACGTTCACTTCAAATGCGTACCATCACGGCGTTCATTTTAAAGTCCATCAGGTTTTTCACCTCCATGGCCATTTCCCGAACGAGGACCAGGCCGTCCTTTTTTGTGATGCTGCTGTCCACCTCGTGATATTTCTAAGCAAAAATCGGTGCATAAGAGATAACATCACAAACGCTTACTATAGAGAGATTAGAAAAATAATATAAAATACTTGCAAAATAAAATTATTTTTTTTTTACTACGTACATACACGCAAATATTGTGAAAACAAATTTCAAATATTTGCAAACATGCTGCTTTAACTACTTTACAAATTTTATGAATTTATACAATTATGTACATGTATTATTTAAGTTAGAATATGTAGTTTCTTACTCTCGTTATCTCGCTCATTTTAGTTGCTTGTTTACCAAATTCCCACAAGTCAACGCCAAATTTTAAGGCCCAGTTTTTTACTCTGCAATAATTAATAACGTCATTTTGGTATTTACATTTATTGTTCAGTAGAAATTTAATCAGATATTTGTTAAGAAAAAGAAAAACCAAGCAGAAAATTGAAACAAAATTTAAGATGAATAGCAAAGATTTCTCGCTTTCGATTTGGTCACTTTTTAAAATTTTTCGCACGTCCTCTCGTATTTTTGTCCTTCTCTCATTTCTGAGTTTATTCATGTTCAGTGCTCTCAATCAGTGCGTAATATTTTTTTTGCTCCATCTGTCTACCTTTACACGCGCTTCTGTGTCTTAATTTTCGCTAAATTATTTCCTCCCTTTCCCCCTTCCCAGGTTAGCGCATTTTCCTCTCCTTGGATTTTTTCGTTTGTACATCTTCCTTCTTCATTTTTCTCCTTGCCACCCTCCAGCAAGAAATCTCTCCCGCTCCTTCGACCCTGCATATTCGCCTTTCTTCTCACATAGCTTGACGACGTTTCTCGTTTCTCATTCTCTCTCTCTTCCTCGCATTCTCTTTTCTATCATACACACACACACACACACACTCTCTCTCTCTCTCTCTCTCTTTCCGACGCGCACCTATTTCCCCACCCGTGCTGCTCTCGCACGCTCGTTCTCGCCTTCGTCCATCCCCTCGCATTCGCCCTCCTCGTACTCCTTCTGCTCCCTATCGAGTTTTGCTCGTCGAGAGCTTTATGCACCCCATCCATCCAATCGCTCGCACATACACCCCTTGTGCCACCACCCCTTCCCCGTCTTGCACTCTCCCAGACAGCCTCTTTCGGACTTCTCTCATGCGTCATCGATGTCCGGTTTCTTGTAGGTAATTTTTCCCCTTTCTCCCTCCCAGCCCCTCATGCTTAATCGCTACTACGGAGGACTCGCTTATTACTCGCGATCGTGACTCGCACTTACTCATTGTGAGGTATGTCCTCCTCCTGCTGGCGACTCGAGCCTATCCACAACAGAAACAGTACCCCAAAGCGCAGCAGCCTGTCGTCGATGCGCAGAAACATTATTTTAAATGATTTTCAACAATATTGTTCCTCGAAATTCTCTCTCTCTCTCTCTCTCTTTCTCTTTCTCTCGTTCTCTTCTTCTTCTTCTTCTTCTTCGGTCGTTGTTGGTGGTGGCGTGTGGTTCTCGTAAGTCCCTCTCGCCCCTACGGTAATTTCGTGTGATTGGCGATCGATCGTCGAACCAGGGACCATCAGCGACGAACCGGTTCGGCGCTCGTCGATTTAACGATTCTCGCGCATCGCACATAGGTCACCGTGGTCACCGTGATTCAAGAGAGCGTCCTCTTTCTGCTCTTTCTCCAGGCCGATTTCGAGCGCATCTAATTTTCTTTTTTTTTTTTTTTGTTTTTTGTTCTTTTGTTCTTCTTTCGTTTTTTTTACCTACTCACTAATCGCCCTCCGTAAAACAGGCCTGTCTCACCCCCGCACGTGTATATTTATATATATATTTATTTATATATGTACATATATGAAGTCGCGAAAAGTCGAAGTCACACACAGCGACGAAGGAGCTTTCTCTTCATCTCCGACGCTATTCTCTTTTCGCGAATGGTAGTGGTCCGTACTACGAGCGCCACGACGAGCCCGGCTGCCAATTCGATCATTTCAACGGGAAGGCCGAAGGTGAGGAAGGCGGCGTTCCGGGCTGTGTACACCGTTCCGGAACGTACGTCCGAAATGTCACTGCTTTCTCCGGAGCGGAGCGCGACCACATGATTTCACCGCGCGACGCAGTGGCGACATATTATTGTATTTTCTTTTCGCACCCCTCTTCGTATTCGCCCCTCGACGACGACGCGATTTATTCGCACTGTACAAGTTCCGCAAGTCGCGGTCACCACCGTCGCCGCCGCCGTCGCCGCCACCGCCGCCGTCGCCGCCGCCGCCGCCGCCGCCGCCGTCGCCGCCGCCGCCGCCGCCGCCGCCGCCACCACCACCACCACCACCACCACCACCACC
>QVNW01000576.1:0-74746 GCA_014825475.1 Pseudomyrmex flavicornis
CCTCTGTCGGACCAAGCGTCTCCTTTTCGCCCGCTCTTTCGCTCTTTCTCTCTCCCGTTCCCGTATCCAGGATTCATCTCCCCTACGAACGTCTTTTTTCTTCGTAAACCTCCGGATCGTGCGATAGTGGCATTCGTGGAATTTTGCTTTTATAATATTTAATCACGTTGAGAATATTGAGAGCTCTCTCTCTCTCTCTCTCTCTCTTTCTCTCTTTCTCTCTCGAAATGCGCCACGCTGTAAATTATTCGGGAGCACAGGAGATTTCTCAATTTAGGGATGTCGTCTAAGTGACGCAGCTTTGTGTTCTTTTCTTCGCAGGTTTGACATCCACGTGGCATAAAATAAATTCAAAAATTGATTTCGAAAGTACATGATAATTAAAAATCTTGAGAAAAACTTTTTTTTGCATAATATTTTATATATTTGCTTATCTTTTTTTTACGTTGATGTTAATCTTGTTATGTAACATTTAGTTTACAAAAGTAATTAGAACGTAAGACTACCATCAGATTTGTTTTTTCAAATGTAGACAAAGTGAGAAGATTTAATTTACACTTGAAACAGATCTTTTTTATTACGAGGACAAGGTAGCTAACAATTGTAAGGATTCGAGCGGTAATTTGAGAAGCACTGAAAGCTAGAGTTATTAGACGGCACTGAATTTAATGCTACGAGTAAAGGTACTTTATTCACTAGGGTTATATAACGTCTTTTAAGTGCGCGGTTACAACTGCCAAAGAGACGATTCTGTTGGCTGCTCGCTATTTGCCGGCATTTGCTTTCCCGCGAATCGGTAAAATTCGGCAAACCCGATTGTCTGCGAACGGTGTTTACCGGCAGTTTGTTTACGCAAAAGGTGCGTGAACCGAACGTACGGGCGTACAGTCGTTGCTGTATAATATTCTGGAAAATTCCTTACACAATAAAACGTGCATACTTATTGCATTTGGAAAATGCTTGTGTACAGTAGCGTAGCTTTTGCCGCTACTGTACACAAGCTTTTGCCGAGTTTGCGTTATTTCAACAACAATGAGATTTCAAATAAACAAAAGACATAATCGCTTTCGGCGCATAGTAAAGACCGATTTACAAAATTCGATTGTCAGTTTAATATGCAAAGCTTGAAGATAACAGACCGCAGATTTAATTTTTATCTGCTGAACCATACCAAATTTTTCCGATTCTACTGGGAACGCGATCGTTTTTTTTTTTCGACGACCGACGATTCGGAAAAAAGCCAAAATACATGGCGGCGCTGTCATGGGAAATTGAAACATGCTGACTAGCAGACCAATTTCGTCCTAATTAAAGAAGTTTTTTCTTACTCCCGTGAGATTTGTTTTGCCTATTCGGGATGCGAATATCTCTGTGGAAAAACGCGGAGTACTTGAAAACATAAAGCTATTCCACTATACTACGTGCTTTTTCACGCGGCAACATCGAATTTTTAATATTAATCCACACACGAGATAGTTTAAATAAACCACGTGTCAGATTAACTATGTTTTCTATATTTAAAATTACCAGCAGAAACCGGATTTCAAGTTGTGGGGAAAATATTTTTCTCTCTCTCTACGTTATTCCCTCACCATCATCATGACCGCCACTACCACCACTACCACCGCCACACATCGCGTACGTGCAGGTCTTGTGCGGTCACTTAGTTGTTATCATTAGGAGGAGTTACGAGCGGTACGAGCGGTTGCGGATAGAGGTAAGAGGGTCCTTCGCTCGATGAACTTGACAAGTCTTAGCTACATAAACGCAAATTTACAAGATTATCTGTTTAAAGTAATAATTATATTATTTCACAAACAGTAGAACTATAACGTTTCGGTGTAATATATCATATATTTGATTACATACGTAAACTACAACAACATTCTTTATTTTTGACGTAATAACGTTTTCTTATAACTAGTTATTGAACTACGGCAATCGTATTTCACACTTTAGCTATTATTAAAATTCTTTTTATGTTTCTGCTCGTTTATTCAATTTATAATATTTTTAAATTACACACGTAAGAATGAAAAAAAATTTCGGAATTTCGTAAAATTTCAATGCCTAATAATGAAATGTAATGACCGTACAGGATGTGAAAGTATTAAATGCTTGAAATAGCAATATAGTAGACTCCGATTGATATCTGAAAAAAGCAATTAACTCCAGCGATGTGCAATTGCTTTCATTATTTCGAATTAACGCAGCAGAGCGGATTAATTTCGTCATCAATGTAATTTTCACAAAAGAGCATCGATGTTTGACACTCGGTTTACACAGAAGGATTACGACAGTGTAAATTAGTTGTACGGTCAGTGCGCTTCGTTTGTCCTGTTTCGAGCTTTATTTGTCGCTGTTGATTATTTTATGTGCGAAAAAGCACATTATGGACAAATTTATCATAATTTTAATTTGAATAGAAGTCGTTTGAAGATTGTTTTATCAGAATATGATTACATACTCTGTATTGTTTTTTTTAGTTAAAATTGAGTATTCCGAACTCATCATCTGTTAATTTAAAAAAAAAGAGTTAACTTTGCTTTTATGATATTTGATTGAGAAAGTTAATATTGAATTCTATTTTACTTATGTACATATTATAAAACATTCGCGCGGAATATTACGTATATCTTTTTCAAAAAAAGGTTTGTTACATATATGATTATTAGTAACAATTCGATAATCTCTATAACGTTACCGAGTTTTGATGTTAATAAAAGTTTGATAGTTTTTACATTTTTACAGATCACCGACTAAAATTCAATTTTAATTCAAATAATTCAGACAAAACCTACGCGCATTTTAGTTATTTTTCGAATTGTTATTGATTAAAATTATTGCTTGATACATATATGCAGAGTTTTCTGAACAGCGGCACGATTATACCACGAAGTGAACATGCGCATAACAATCCAGCTTAGAGTAAGCTGAAATCATAACTTTTCGGCGGGTATTAATTTAATAATCACAAATAACTCAATATAATCTGCGGCTGTCTGTCAGTTAACTTTGGCGACGGAACGGACTACAAGGGTGCTAATTAAGTGATTCAATTACAGCCGCGGAAATTAAGATTCGCCGCGGAAAACTAAAATTCAAAATAAGACGTCACAGTCGTTACCGGAATTTTAACGATCGGAGAAAAATTACTCTTTGAAATTGGTACTTTTTTTTTTTTATCTTTAGCATTATTGCAAATGATATTATAGCAGAGTGAATTAAAAATACACAATCTATAACTGATTCTCGGACGTGTGCAAAATAACAATTTTTAAATGGTATTTTGTCATTATTGCAGCAATATAGCAATTTGTTTGAAATATTTTATTATTAAAAATAAATATTGCTATATATAAAAAGACGAGAATTTTGTTACATACAGCTTTGAAATACAATTTTTACAATCGCATTTTACGTGTGAGGATCGTTCTCTTGTATAAAATTTATAAATTTTCCGATACATTTATCCATTTAAATCAACATAACTGTAACGAAAGCCGATACGTCGGCAGTGCTGTACGTTAAATTAAAATAAATGTATCATGCCGTTTAAATGTAACTAATATAAGCGGCGAGACCCCCCTTTGCACAGTCCATTAAATTCAATCGGTGGTAATGGCGATAAAAAACGCTTATTAGTCGCACGTGCGCGGCTCCTTTCGAATGATCGAGCCTTCTGAAAAGGGGTAGAGACTCGCAAGCGGATATTGCAGTCCCGTATAAATAATAGCCTCGCAGTTTTCACGCCAAACAATAATTAGCCTTGGCAGATGGAAGGATGCGACGGATGTCCAAGCGATGTCTGCTGACGGGGAGGGTTACGTCGGCACAATGTAGTTTTTGCAACGCGTGTCATTTTATGCATGCTCGTTTATATATGTGCGACTGCTGACGCTGATGCATTCATAAACGATCCATCAATTTTCCGAGTCGAGTCGGAGAACATCAAGAAGAAATGAGTTTCCGAGACATCGTGGGAAATACAGATGGGCTCCGGTGGATAAACTTTAATGCGGTCAAAAAAATTCTACGACTAAGCCATTAAGTTTCCTTGAGGCTCTCTCCGTCGATGATAGATGAGACGCGGTGCGACGGGCAACTCGCGGATCAATAAATTAAATCAAGGCACGCCGACCGGACCGGGCTTGAAAATGATATCGATTGAACGGGGTGGAAGCCGACTGTTATAAACCGGGGGTAAAACCAGGTGGCTTATGACTGATGATTACAGAGTGAAACGCAGAAATCGGATCGAGATCGTAACAAATTGAAAAAGTCGGACGGGGCGTATCCCGAAAATAATATGTATATATATATATATATATATATATATACGCATGTAAGCGGGACAAGCGCGTGCGCGCGCGCGCGTTAATATTATTTATAACTTATCCGTTTTTCTGAAGCCCCCGACATAATCTGAAACGTAACACGTCCAAAAAGTCAGCGACGAGATGAAAGGCGCGTCCCACTTGCGGCGGATGTAAAAAGAGCAAAGAAATAAGACGAATACGGTTGAGGTCAAAGTGAACATACAAAGAGAAGACTCGGAAACTCGCCCACTTTGCTGCCCTTCGATGTTGGCTCTCGTCGCGGTGGACAAGTCGGCCGACTTTAATATGCACCCCAGAAATTGAATTCTCTCCCTTTTCTCACCGCATCCTGATCCCTTCTCCGGAGCCCTTTCCCCCTGTCTTTTCCGGCCTCGCCAAAGCCCGGGCTCCGGCGTCTGAGAGCGGAACGCAGGTGCGGCGAGATCCGTAATATGGATTTAAGAACACTCGGTGATATTGACGGATATGAGCGCTCCCGTGGCGGAGGCAAACGCTCTTTCTTCCACAATGTGTTCCCGTTGTGTTACGCGACAAGAGTCAATGGCTGGCAATGCGCGTTTGTATACATAATACATACATCCGCGGCTCGCACAGTGAGTCACACTTGCAATCGCAGTGGGTGTTTTTCTCATTCCGCTCGATCATAAAGTCTTATTCTTGCGGCTTAACGCGAGCCTCGAAATCGGCACAGGGCGCGCGTAATACGAGGGGTGAGTTTATCTGATGACCGTGTAATCCATTATTGCGTCCGCCACTCCCGATGACGTGTACCGTGTGCAGGAATCCCGAATTAATCCCCGGCAATGTCCCAATGCCAAGTGTCAAAGGCATAGGGCGCACGGAGCACAGTTGTATTAGTGCGGTTAACCTTCGAGTGTAATTACGATCAGAAATGATAGCTCGCCAAATGTTGAGAAAAAAGGGCGCGTCATTCAGAATTTGGTCGACACGTGTTATTTTTCACAAGCATTCTAATACGTACAATATGTGTACGTATTTCTACATTTTCAGTCATTTATATTACAGTAGACTTTTGATCTTTTTTTTTTTTATTTATTAAGAAAATTTCTTAGATTACATTGGCATTCGACTGTCTCATAGTTAAGCTCTCGTAGTTACAGCTAAGAACATTGTAATATTTCACTTGCGCTTGCCGCTTTCATCATTCAATTCGTTCTCAATTGGCATAAAACATTATACAAGCTGATTTCTTTTCCATTATGTTTCACGGCGAAAGCTTACTGAAAGTATTCGCCGAATCTATATACATATATATGTATATATAATCTTCGGATATTTAAATAATTTCATTTTCAAGTGCACTTGGCGTGAAGATGAAATATTCATCATACTTCTAGCACCGAGCAGAAGTCTGTTGCCAATATCAAGAACGGGACTGATAAAGTTACGATTGTCTTAGCAAGTGCGAGAAAATAGGGTCAAAGTGATTTGAGAAATAGATCGTGAAATTAGAATGTTTCATAAGATAATAGAGACGAAAATGTTTATTATAATTTGCTTATAACAGCGGCAATAGTTATCCACCTACAGAAAAAAATTTATAGTACAATTTAGTTAGAAAAAAATACTTTGTAAACTTGAATAAACTAAATGCGAGATTTGGTCATTTTTTAAGAAAGAATAATGAGTCTTTTAGAACTTTCTTTGAATGTTCTCACGTCGGCATTTCAATTACAAACTGAATGACATTTTCAATAGAATCGGCGGTCCAAGTTTCGTTCTTTCACTTACACGGTTCTCTCTTTCGCCACACAGTGCGTACACACATCTTCGACTATTCTGATCCGGAAGAGTAAACTTTGTTCCCCATCGCCGTATCTGACTCGTGTCTCATGTTCCGTAGACGGCCGTCGATTACTACTCTTCTCCGAAGTAAGTCCGACACTTCAGAATTCGTACATGTAATGTACGTTCTGTCAAGTTGCTCGTTCATCTAAGTCTCGAATTTTCCCGACTTCCCGCTACTCAACGCGAGCAAATCTACTAATACCACGCTCGAAACGAGCCTGACATTCCGATAAGAAGCATTTGCGAGTGAGTTAGAGCATTAGATTTTTTCTCAAGCCGCTTTCCCGGGCTCTTATCCGGATAGGATTTTGATGGGATGTCTAAAATACCTTTTAATACACGTGTGTGACAAGCGGAAAAATATATGTATTTTAGGGAATTGAATTCTGTGCAAAGAACTGACAATAAGTTGAAGTGGTTTTTTATGGGAGCGATCTTTATGATTTTTGGAAAATTAAAACTTCTCCGTTATGTCAAAAAGTAGACTAATAAAAAATATTAAATCTTCGCTGCGCTATACATATACAGTAACGAATTTCCCGGATTCTGTGATAGTCAATGCAATTTTCTTCGTGTATTAATCGGCCTATCGTGATCGGAATATAACGGTGCAGAGATAATAAAATATGCAAATTAAATAGGTATATTTAATGATGCTTGGGAACGGCGGGATTCGATCGGCGTCGCGCAACTTTCCACAAGCTTAGAGCTCAAGTTGTGGCACAGTCGGGCACACGAAAATGTACGGGGCCGAAGATGTCCGATCGGGGTATTAATACTGAATTGCGCGACGCGGCAGCATTCGGGCTCATATTAAATGGAGCATTGTGGGCGATTTCGAGAAATCGATCGTCCACAAAGTGGCAATCACACACACACACACAGAGAGAGAGAGAGAGAGAGAGAGAGAGAGAGAGAGAGAGAGAGAGATTCGATCACGTGATTTCCCGTGGGTGCCGTCATCGACAAATGACCCCAGCTGTCACAACGTGGATGCCTCGCTTCTATTACCTTCGTGGATCATGCCGTACTTACGTTGTGACAGATATTTTCTACAAGCCAAATGTCGCGACTCCGCAGTAAGAATACGGTGGTATGAGATATTTTTGAAACGAGAACGCACATACTTACGGTGAGAGATACTTTCATCATTGATACAGAGCTCAGTGAGTTTATACGGAGGAACAGTTGCTTTGTTTGATTGTTTAATTAAAATTTCTCGAAAAATGTCTAAAGTTTGCTATTTTTGTTTATGCGCGGTTTATCCGGAGAAAATTTAATAAAAATGCAAGATACATCACGAGAGCCTTGGGCGGTAAAGCAGGAGATGGGAAGAAAATACGATAATGGATACTAACTGTTAATTAATAATAAAGTCAGAGCATTTTCCGCTAATCAACCATTTGCAAGTTTGCTCCGAGGTTTCTGCTTTCTGCAGAAATCCGATATTTACCAACTTAAGCATCATATTATAAGCTCCGGGAGAAATGGAACGAGAAGCGGATAGTATCGACGGATAGTTCCACGAGCATTAAATCCGGAGAATACCCTTTTCCGTCGGATCCCTTGCGTGTTTTCTCCAGAAAACGGCGGCACATCCAAAGTGAATTAATGCAACTTCGAACTTGCGGATAAAGTAGTCAGATTCTGTCGCAATGTGAGAGAGAGAGAGAGAGAGAGAGACTCGCTGTTGCAGAAGATGTGCATAGATAGAACCGCGGCGGCGTCGCCTCGCCGTTTACTCTGTGCCGAGCGCGTACGTACACAGGCACATCTGGGATATTACGCTCATTCCTTTCCGTTACGCTCGCCCCGTCCTCGTCGCCCTCTCACGGTCTCGGTAACGCCGAAAGATATTGCATAATACCGAGTGTATCGACAGGCGGCGAGATTTATCTTTCAATGCGCCTCGCAAAGGAACGATTCTCCGCGGACGCGGATACAACAACTCGCGGCGACCGATGTGTATTACTCCCGTTGTGAGCTCGCTCGCAAAGACACGACCGAGGGTCGTGTGTTTTCAGCCTCTGGAATTCCCTGGCGCGCCGTGGCACGAGCGGCGCGAGAGAAGAACGGATTTCGCTTTCACCGCGCTCGATATTCTATATTAAATTTTCCCGAGAGTGTTGCGCGGCGAGCGACGCGATACGCACGTTTTGCGATCCCAACCATCGGATGAAGGACGATGCTTCTCTCGCGGCCGTCGACCATTCTTCATCTACGGCGGGTGCGCGCCGCAACCGCTGCCTGTTTCCCCGAGAGCAAGTTGCGTAACGAAATTCAGCTGTTCTGTATATTGTTCGCGGATGCAAGACTCTCTCTCTGTCTCTCTCTCTCTCTTTCTCTCGGCTGTCACACGTATACACTGTTTCCTTATCCACGTGTCAAATTAGACTCGAGCGAGAATTATTTCTCTCCTTCCCTTTCTCTCTCTCTCTCTCTCTCTCTCTTTCTCTTTCTGTCTCTCTTCCTTATGATAATTCTACGGCAGTTGACGGTAAGTAATTAACAATTGATTATATATACAATTAACGTTCCACAGTTTCTGATGACACACTTGTGGCAATCGCGATATGACAAGGCGTCTTAAAGTGATAGGGCGCTGTTGACGCCGTTTTAAAAGCGTTTTTGCACTTTATGACGTATTTCGCAGAAACGAGATTAAATTTAATGGCGTTCCTTAAAAATACATAGACGCGGCACAGACGGCGCGTTATACTGTGAAAGCCGTTGAAAGTTTCGCGGAAGAAGACTCGCGCAGAAAGTTTTAATTTACTTTCGAGTCTTGGTTTATGCAGGTCGTTGTCAAGTACATGTGTGCCGCTCGCATAAACGGGTCTCTCTTTCTTTCTTCTGGAATCCTCGGGGAAACTCGTCGACGGCGATGACGAGCGCGACGACGTCGCCGACGAATCCCTCTCCCGAAGAAGTCTCTTTCTCCAGTTGGAACTCGTCACAGTCTAAAAAAAAAAAAAAAAAAGATACAATCTCTGACGACTTATTTTGACAGATCGCATATCTGTTCCCATCGTACTTCTTGCTTCTTGCTTGTTTATTCGGAACTTTCTTTTTCGAAACTGATTAAGAAACAAATCTCGCAAGTAAAAACAACGTGTCACCTAGAGTGAAATAGCGCAGTGGTTTTTTTGTAAATTCGCATTTTTTTATTGGTAAAATATGAAGATTATCTCTTGCCACCATGTATGGTGACATCGATATATTGTTCACGTATATGAAAACATATCATCTCATTTCTATCAATTTGAGATTTTTGCGAAAGGTGAACAAATTATAAATGTCGTGATTTATTTTCGCGCAAAATTCGTAATTATTTGCATATTGCGTTTTTTTATTCCTCGATGTTGTTTGTTGTCTGCGCGGGAAGAAATAAAAAAAATGTAATTTACAGGAATAGTAATTGCCATTTAAATCTCCAAATAAATGGTGATCTTCGTAGCTATATTCTGGTATTGTCGCTCGAATATTGCAAACCGCTCTTTCATGCAGTTTTTATGTAACGACGTACTTTTGTATTTACAAACGGGCAACAGCCGTAATCAACTTTCTGCCTTCGGGCGATTGTCCGGATGCGTAGAATTTCGCGAAACGTTGTATTATCTCGCAAATATGATAAACGACTGGTTCACCGTAGCATGATAATATTTAATTGAATCCCTGCTGTTGCGCGGGGCCGCGCTTTGTTTAAATTTTAACGACCTGCGCCGCAAGTGACCGCACGTGTCATTCGTAATTAATTTTTTACCTTTTAGCAATTGCAATGCGCACAATTTGCGAATCGTTGTAGGGAATTTTAAATATTATATTATCTCTCTCGCGCGCGCGTGTGTGTGTGTGTGTGTGTGTGTGTATGTGCGCGCGCGTATGTACATATGTATTCACGCGACTTGTACGCGCAATGCATTGTAGCGGAATAATGTTTAATTGAATTTTCGACGAAACGCGTAGTACACACAGGAGCTATCTAAATTTTAACCGGCCGCAAATAGCAGCACGTGTCATCCGTAGATCATTGTCAACAAAGACAATGATATATAAATGGTGCAAAAGGGGTCAATGGAATTCGCCTTGTCTCGATCGGGATCGGGATCGCTAAAGTGCCAGCTGCAACGGTCTCGAGTCAGATTTAATCTCGGTTCGTGCATTGACTTGACAATGGCTCATTGTCAATTGACAATCGCGCGCGATCGACGTTCGCGCTCGCACTCGAAGCTCAAACGGTCAAATCGAATTACTCTTTGTACGGTTACGGCGCTTAAAGGATGACCAGATATATATACACGGGAAATGCTTATATCTATCGTTACATAATCGCTTGTCAATAATGTTCCGAGCTGAGATTATTACGATGCTATGCCGGAAATGTCAATGGATATTATGCGAGTGATGTAAATTAAGCAATACATCGCACATTATTTGAAATTATTCAAGGCAAATAATTTCAAAATGTACATATACACACACACACACACATTTGTCTTCTTTTCAACGATTAATTACACAGTTAATAATAATAATATAAATTTAAATTGCCAATCGTGAAAAATGTTTAATATAATTTTTACAACACTTTTGTCGCACATTCGCGACAAACGTATATTTTATTCTATTCAATAAAAGAAGAAAATTCAACGCGAATTTTGTTTCGGAGAGAGACACGAGCGGGCGTACTCTCCGTCCCGCGCCACCTGACTTCGCTACCTGCGGTGTGCGTCCTGGACGGGGATCCCAAAAGTAAGTTGTAACTCGTAAATCTCAAAGTCGACTAACAAATGTCTTCGGCCCGTTGCGTTGCACGTTTCGGGCCGGCTTTACGAGAATACACGACACGTAACGTGTATGAGTGCGCACATAAGCGCGCACTCTCTTGCTGTATCTCTAATTTAAACGATACACCAGACTGAAAGATTCCATTAGTAACAAACAATTGATTTTATTTTTATTGAAACGATACACGTGGTGCACATAACTCGGTCGATTTATTGTATAATGTATATTATTGTGTGTATATTATGTACATGTACATAACACACATATACATAACTTTTTTCGTATATATGTGTGAACGACTGTGTATTTCCGATAAATATTACAACAAACGTCGCATACAAATCTGAACTTTCTCCGGGGGAGGGAGGGGGCAACATCGGAAACGCGCTTTCAATTCGAAACGTAATTAATATAACAGCCACGTGATTTATCGGGGCGCACAATGCCGGCACCCCGGCGTGTCATATAAATATATTTATATCCATTATATCGACGTATTTTGGCGGACGCATCTGTATTCCGGCGGGCGCGCTGCAAAAATACGACCCTAAAATTGTTAATGGACTTTCCGTGTTTACAGTGCGCGATGCTCCGGTTTCGGTTGTGTTCGAGAGGTTTCAAGCGGCAGCGCGAGCTTTTCCCGCGTAGCGACGCGCGATAGGAATATAGGTACGTTTCCTTCGAGGTAGAGATCACATGATCGCCTTTGCGCGAATAGCGCGGTCGGCGAAATAAACCCAATACGAATGGTAGTATCAATACGAAAAAGAAAGAAAGAGAAAATCTTTCTCCGCCGTTTATGCCTCGCTGTCGGACCGAAAATATATGACACGCGGCATTTTAATCGATACCCGTGTTTCTTTAATGACCCTCGTAATTCAAAGCGGTTGCCGGACTCGCCGTTCGTGAAGCCCGCGGCTAATCTTGTTACCCTCTCCGATTGAATTAAAAAAAAAAATAAATAAATAAAAAATAGAGTCGAGCTCTCGCCTCGCGCATATCTTGCGCTCAACTAAAAATATAACGGTAACGCGATAGCGACGCTGTGAAAAAGAGACGCGAAGGAGCGCGTATAATCGAGTATAAATAACGGTAATTACAATCCACACACAAAAATAATGTTAACGCGCGTTCTGCAAGGAGTATCAATAATTTTTAATTAATATTTCGCCCGACACGACGCGTCACGTTTGCTTTAACGCGTATTTATATTTTGTCGGGGCCGGCCGGGGCAACGTAAAATGAACGTAAAATAATATCGCGTTATTTGTAAAAAAAGAAAAAAAAGAAAAAAACAGCCGACCGGCCCTTTCGTTTGCCTTCCGGATACCGTACATCGGTATCAGGTATCGGCACAGAGAGGTTCCAGAAATACCCGATATTTTGCGCTGTGGAGTTAAAAAATTCCGATACTTTTGCGAGAAAGTATGGGACGGAAGTTTGACTTTATACCGGTTTAATCGAAAGAGATAATTATGAAACCGTACTAATGTTATAAGCGAGCATACAGTCCGCGAACAGAGCCCGGATACATTACCGGGTTTTCATTTCGCGTATAATTATATTTTTGCTTTACATTCGGTGATACCTGACATCTCTTTTAATTGATACGACCGACCTTTCGACGCTGTCTGATATTTTTCGCGTGTCAAGAACACATGTTTGGAAGAAGAATCCGTTTGTGAATATATATCCGATAACGTACAATCGCATCCGGGCTTTTTATTAAAAAAAAAAAAAAAAAAAAAAAAATAGTTAATATTTAATTTTCGGAGAAATTATCTTAAAACATGTTATTCTCGATTATATATTATAATATATTTATATACATAAGGTAATAATCCTCTTTTATCGTTAATTTCAAACTCTAGAGAGTGAAAATATAAGCTTATTATTTATTCATTACGGAGACGAGAATAACGAGGTATTTGATGTTGTCCAATCAATTAGCGTTGTCACGTTTATTTTACCGTAGCAGTTACATTATTTATAATTCAGCCGCAGTAAGATTTAGAGATCGCTTGTGTTGTTTAGTCGAAATAATTAATCCGACTGCGTGTCACGTTTGCGCGAATGATTTACAAGAACACATTTACGCGAGCGAGAATTTCCAGGCTTTTTTTTTGCGGCTAAACTGTCGGAGGTTTAACCCGGCGGCAGTCTTTTCCGTGTCGACAACGAAAACAAACTTGCGCCATGCTTTTCGACGCAGCGAGAGCAGCGCGTTAGAAGGAACGCGGGCGCGGAAATTTTCGTTATTCATCGCGTCTTGCCGCGAGAGTTCGAGGGTGGCCGCGCGGCCGCCGGAACTCACCCTCTCCCGGGCCTGCATTGTGCCAACGTATCCGCGCTCATACCGCAGCCGGATGTATAACCGACCAACCCTCTGTCCGTCAAGCGTCCGCAGCGGAGTCCGCAACGCGGTATTGTCGTAAATAATGAGCTAGCTTTGGTATTTGTTTATTCAGGGGGCACTCAACGCGTCCCGATTCTCCTGTCCCTCCCTTCCTCTCGCGGCGTCACCCCTCGACGGCCGATGGCGAGAGCAGTGCGGCGCAGTAGATCGTCCCCATTATTTACGAGGCCGCAATTAGCCGGGCCACGAGCATCTATCCTTCACACCCGAGTAGGTTTAATAATTCAATTAAGTGACGTACAGGTGAGAGTGATGAACGCGAGGAGTTCGAAAAAGGTGCGGCGGCGTGTCACGCGTGCATAAAAGAGAGAGCACATACACATACATATTTATTCAGTATAAAAAATTAATTTGTTACGGACTACTTGAAATTTCATGGAAAGAATCGATTAGCCGGAATAGAAAGGTAAGCGCGGTCGTATAAAACATTCAGGGTGAAAATCGATGGAGCTGTCCGTCTAGCGCGATGTCGAACTGAGCTTTTTATCGGCTGGATGACTCTGTCATATCGAATCATATTGGTTCACACTGATGGCGAGCCTTAGATTGCGCATCCTCGTTCAACGTTTAAAAAATTCACAGGCCGAATGTGAACAAATGGTGAAAAATGCGTTCGGCGTCGACCGTATTCGCATTTTTGCATTTTCAGCGTAGGATTCATGTAAACGTTAGCAGATAGCTAGAATATGAATCGGTTAAAATTTTATTCCGGTATCCGGTTATAAACATTGTCATTATATGAAGGGATTATTCCGTATCAAGGGATCTGTTATAGCATATTGCTATGTCTTTCATAACTTTTTCTCTTTTATAATTCTCTACATTTGTTACATGCCGGTTGACATTACATCACGCAGATATATAAAAGAACACGTTTCGCGTTTAATAATGATACGATGTGATACAAATCACGAAGGAATTAAAATATTCAAAGTTGTGAGAATGTAAAACATTGACACGCACCCAAGAAAATTAAATACAATCATTTCGAGAAGAGAATATTTTAATAAAATTAATTTTAATAAAATTAACTATTTCTTTTTCTATTGACAATTTGTAGATAAATAAATTATTTTACATAAATATTATAAACACGGATCGGTTTAATATCCGTATATCACAATTTACACACTCTTTCTTTCTCTCTCTCTTTTTCTCTCTAATATTATATCAATTATTTTCGTACAAAAATAACATATAAAATAACATATAAAATAACATATAAAATTGTAAATGTTTATTTATAATCCGCCGTGCGTATTAAATCACTCGCTCATTGTTTTTAATATCAAGAAATATCGATGTTTGCTAAATCTTTCAGCGAGAGAGTCATAGATAGAACTGTAGTTTACGATCGACATAAATTGCGACTAGTATCAATTTGTTTCGCGGTGGTTGAAATTTTCCGAAACGCGGCAAAACACACCGGGCATCGTGCGCGGGGATGAGGGAAGAACCCGCGCGTGCACAAATAACGATCGCCGGCGATCGTTCGCCATTGATGGCGTATGCGGCCGGTGAGAAATCCGCGAAAGATGGAATCACAGGCCGAGAGGTGCTCGCGACGGACAAGTAGAGAAATTCCGCGAAACTTGCGAGAACGAGTCGCCCGCAGGAGTTTCGGGCCGAAAACTTTCGGTCCTCCGTCGAGTTCGGTCATCACGTGACGGCGGAACTTTCGACTGCAACCGGTGTGCGCTTCGTAGAATAATCGGTTCTACCACTTCGAGAGTCGACGGCCCGTATAATCGCAGATATAGGCTAACCGAGAAAGCGAGCGACTCGAGCGCTTTTACCACTGCTTAAAGTTAGCGCGATAGAGTTGTATAGAAGTGAAGGGAGAAATGTTTTTTTAATCTTAGTGATTGCGTAACACACACTCACACACACACACACACATACAGTTATGTAGTCTTGATGCGAGCAAGCGCACATAACGAATAGGACGCGTTACCAGTCTTCACTTGCAACAAATGTTTCCCAGCATGTCGAGTGGTAACTGCAGCCATAACCCGGTCCCATAAAACCGTAACTCCATCCACCGTATTAAGGTATCCGTCGCACGCCTGTGGAAAATGTTGCCGCTGGAAATTGTGAACGTTAAGCGGGAATGTCTGTGACGAGAGCAAGACGACACCCCGTTTCGTTTCATCTGATTGCTCGGATGAAACGAGAACGTTCGTGCTCGTCGTCTGAAATCGTCGGGGATGAATCTTTCAGTTACAATCTCGATTTTATGTAAGATTTGTTTTACATTACACATATACTCGTTTACGCACGTCATTTACATATATATGAATTTCAGCGGGTCACTCTCGCGTTTCTTCTGCAAATCCATAGAGATTCCGTGGAGAAAAAGGAAGGAGGAAGAGGGGAGGGAAAACATAATTTTACATAATACCTTTCCTAACGCGGCTTACATAATTCTCGGCTATCATGTTTAAGCAGAGGGCTTTCTTTCTCGTGCGAGCAATTTACACCTCGCAGGAGCACCTCGAAGCCCCGCGGCGTTATAAATCCTCGTCATAACTTTACATTTGCGGCGATTTCAATCCCCCAGCGCAACTTTAACGCGCGGCACGTTAATTCGTAATTATTATTAACGATCCAAGAAGAAGAGGATCTCTGTCGCGCGTCTTTTCTTACGCTTTCCGACTTTTAATCTTACGTGTGCACGCGTTCTGCTACTTCTGCTGCGTGTCAACTGATGAGATATGGCGCGTGTTGAGAGAGCCGAAAAATACGAAGAGCTAAGAATGCTATTATCCCATTGGTCCGATGCAATTGCAATATTTATTAGCGAAATGAAGGGAGAGGGGCTCTTGGGGCGTTAGTTGGAACTCCACGGGGACTTTCGGAAAGACAAATAGTTACCTCGAGCAGTTAATAACCGAGCAGGCCGCGCTTCCGACTTTATGGCGCGCACTCGCTATTTAATTTTCATTTTAACTTCACTTAGGAATTTATATCCTTTCGCGTAACTTGGGATTTTGAATGCGAAGTATCATCAGTACTAGAATTGGCCTAAAGCCCTGTAAACGTCTGAAACAAGTAACTAAAATTTAATAAATGACGAGACTTTGATTGTGTGTTGAGAAGATATCGAATTAAAATTTTAATTTTGTTTACATAAACTTAATACAAAAAAAGTGTGAAAATTGTAGTCTAAAGTATTTAGCGAGGTCAAAGTTTTCGATATATATCTAAAAAAAAAAAAAACAAAAACAAAACACGATTTGCTTCGATATTCAAAATGTAATATTCTACATCTCTAATAGACGTTTTTTAATAGCAATAATAACGTAATGGAACAAATTATTTGACAATATTTTTAAAGTAGCTTTTTGCTACTCTGATTGCTTTACGTCTGATTTTATTTTCAAATGTCCGCCGGTAATACGGAAAATAGAGAGAACCAACGTAGCTTCTTCCGGACAAGTTAATAATCTTTCTCATTTCACGTCACTCGCAGAAGTTTGCTCGTGTGTGGTTAACGAAAACTTTAAACGTTATCTCATTAAAATTACGATCCCACCAAAATGTTACCAAGATAAAATGTACGGCTTTGCGACGTTTATACGCAATTTCCCATTTACATTCTCATTCTTATCTTAAATGTATCTTAATTCTATCT
This sequence comes from Pseudomyrmex flavicornis, assembly GCA_014825475.1. Classification (NCBI taxonomy): domain Eukaryota; kingdom Metazoa; phylum Arthropoda; class Insecta; order Hymenoptera; family Formicidae; genus Pseudomyrmex; species Pseudomyrmex flavicornis. Next base: position 16,988 of record QVNW01000576.1, read on the forward strand.
CAGCTGAATACGTTGATCTTAATATTACTTATTTTGTTCATTATTATCAAATAAAATTATATTCCGTTTCCGACGCTCAGCTAGGACGAAATTTTCTTTTTTTATCTCAAAAGAGTTTAATAATTTCGTAAAATACTTTTTTCCATTGTTTCTCTCAAGCAAAGTCTCCTAATTGCGTCCAAAGGAGACATTAAATGTGCGAGAAAACTTCAAGATGTCGCAATAGAAACTAAAGGTTGACACGTTTGCTTATCCGCGTCTAGCTCGCACATGTGCCCAAGGAGACCCATAGCAGTTTGCAGCGTAGCACGTGCCGGAAGTGCGCCGATCAACTTCGCTTAATGTTGCGCCCGGAAAAGCTGTCGGCTTGAAGGAAAAGGGATAACATCCCGTCGGCGAATAGGATTACATCACGCAGCGCGATGTTTAAAGCAGTGTGCGGATGGAGACAGAGAAATGAGATTACTTTGTGGTTCAACGATTAAACCGCTAAAGCCGAATGTTCAATCTCGCGGAGTGTCGTCCACGAAGAGACCGTAAACGTGTCACGTAGAACGTAACGGACTCGTCCCATTTCCTCGCCGGAGCGGGATAATAGAAAACGCGCCGCCGCTCTCGCCCCCGCCTCACGGCCGGTTTTGCCAACATAGGTTAACTTCAACTGCAGTTTAACTTGTTCTTCGCCTCTTTCTAATTCGAAGTTCGAAGAAACAGAAGAGCAACGAGTTCGACGTCGACTGCGGAATTAAATCCTAGGTTTTACCGTTGCGAGTCACAAATCGTATTGAACGCCGGGGGAGAAAGGTTAACACGACCGACTAACCCCGATTTCGAAAGAATGGTCGTGAAACGAATGAGGTTCTTTGCCAAAATAAAATTACCCTGTGATAACCGACCTAGCCGGCTCTTTATGCATGCACCTGTGATCGTGATAGGTGAGCCGGAGGTCGGGCATTTGGGTCACGGCCGTGTCAGTCAAGTGTCTCAGTTCATTACGGACCGTACATCTAGAAGCGTGCGCGGAGGTAAAAGGTGTGAAAAGCGATTGAGTTATATACATAGATGCACATTTACGCGCATAAGCAAATATTGAGATACAGCAGAGAGAAGATAATGGATTTTGAAACATAAAGTTCTTCTTGAAGTTTTCCTTTTGAAATTGTCTTTTTCGAACAAGAAGTGAAAAACATATTTGGTCGTTATTAATATATTTTTTATGATGCAATTTATGAGCAATATTACAAAAAAATGAAATTAATTACAAAGTTTTGATTGCTATTTTTTAATATTTTTCTCTCTGCACTTATAAAAAAAGTGTTTAAAAAATAATAACGAGCATTGCATGAAACATTTATTAAGAATTTCAATCTAGTCAAAGTGGAAATTAATTTATTTTTATGGGTTTTCCGGTCCGGTTTACGAAAGAAGATATTGTATATCGTAGCTCACGACTTTTCATCAAGAGTCTAGCGTAAATTCGGTCCGAGAGAAGCGATCTCTCAGACTTCGTCGTGTTGCAAAAAACTCGGTGGTCTTTTCCGTGTCGCGGGACTCTCGCCGAAATGGGATTACCTTTGGGCCGGTGGTCAGAACGCGGATGCTCTCGAGCGGTCTATCAGAACCGCTCATGAAAGACAAGCAGGCAGTCCGTGAAGTGGCACGTTAGTCACGGCGGCCATAGCTCTTCCGCGTCACCCTTTTGACTCTCTCTCTCTCTTTTTCCCCTTCCCGCACATACGAGGTTTTCTCTCATTTTCCTTCCCCGTTGGACAGCACAATGCCTCGCGGGGGGATATCCCGTGTTTATAAAATAAATCCCCTCATTGTTGCGCAGCAAAGCATGCTCGAGAGAAAAAGACAGGCAAAATGAGAAAGAGGGTGAAAGAAAGAGAGAGGAAGGAGATGAAAAAGAGGGAGGGAGAGAGAGCTGGCGCGGTCAGGCTGTAGCTCGATGCATAGCATTTCGGCTGACAGGACAGAGAAAGAAGAAAATAAGAGATGAGTAGCAAGGGAACGTGAGAGGGAATCTGTGACGGAGGGGCGGGGGGTCGGAACTTTTGTAAGGACGTCAGCTGCCACAGCGCCGGACGAGACGCATAACGTCGAGAAAGGGCGGATTAGAATATTTCTGGGGCCTCGGCTAAATGTTATCTTTTACCGCGCGGAGGGCTGCCTTTGCCCGGGCAATGTGTTCTGGAAATCACGAAGGAGAACACCCTCGCCCCTGTACCGGTAATCTGGCGTTCGCTCTTCTTGCGACCTTTATCGGGAATTCACTGATTTCATTATATTTACGAACCGTGAACTCTCGACGAGGAATTTCAGATTCGCCGCGCGAGGCACGATTTTAGCAGCGCGCAGAAATTGCAAGAACACGTTTTCATACAGATCGCGATATTGGCCGAAAATGTCTCTCGCCTGTTTTTATTTTACGATCCAAAGTCTCTAAAATCGCTACCTACTTAAAATTTTAGGATAGTTTTGCATACATAAACGTCATAAAGCCGTATTAAATTTCGTGTCACTTGATTAGGTTTTGAATAATGAAGTCGTTTTGTCAAAATTTCTCAGCAGAAGTTTAAGTCTAAGTTGCGATGACATAAGCCAAATATTTGCGTTAAAAGGGATTACATAGCGTTTTCACGGGAACAGCGCGTTTCTTGCGAGGAAAACCAGTTTCTTGAAGTTGTATTTGTGTCGAGAAGAAGGAGAGATTTGCTTTTACACAGTCGAGTTTTATTTAAAAAAAAACAAAAAAAAAATCGCATTAATCGGCTCATGGAAGATGAATACAACTGATTGAAATCGTAGATTTAATTAACGCAGCTTTTTAGCGAGTTGGACGTTTCTTTAGAAATTCAGAGGAGCAAAGTTTTGGGTGGGTTAGTTTCTCTTCGAGGCTTTTAGTAGGATGAGAGGGTAAAGCTAGAAGTCGCCAGCACGTCGCGCTACGTGCCGTAGCTCCCTGAGCTCATCAGTAACGATAGCGCTTTGCCATAACTGTTCCCATAATGGAATTCGTTAATACGAGATGTCATTTGAGACACCTCGTTTTCGTGGTCTTACACGAGCCAGTTCCGCGCGTTCGATAGACGATTACAAACAAAAACAGAAATAAAAACAGAAAAGATGTGCAATTTACTCGCGAAGCTTACGTGAGATTTTATTACAAGCAAGATACTGTAAACAAGCGACACCAATAACAAGACGTTCTGTTTTTTGTTTTTTTTGTTTTGTTTTTTTTTTTTAATAATTTTTTTAATCTTTGAAAAAACATACACACATGTGCAAGTATATATATTTTATTTAATCCGTATATACTATAGAAAAATATACATAAACTAGACAAAAATGTAGTTAAATAAACTTTTTGAGAAGATAGTCGCTAGATGAGCGTTTGCTCTTTTTGCCTATGCAAATTATAAAAGAGTCTGAGAGAGAGATAGAGAGAGAAAGAAAGAAAGAAACTATAACCGCGCGTTCCTCTATCTCTACTACCATTTGCGTTTATCGTTGACATATTTCTCTTTTTTGATAAAACGTAGTTCCGCGCTGTTATATAGATTGAGATTACTACTACGCGCCGTGCATGCGAATATGATATTTCAATAAACATGCGCGCGATTCCGCGTCGGCGTTTCGTGCCGCGGTGTAATAGACGGAGGCGCAAACGCAGGTAGTTTACGATTTTAATGTTCGACGTTTTGGTACAGATGTCAACGCGCATTACGCCGGCACGCGCTTACTGCCAATCACAAATGGCAGGTTATCGCCACGCTTGATACACAAATGCCGCGAAGCTTAGGGACCCGAGCGCATACATCTGTGCGACGCGCATCAACTGCGGGCTGATCGTCGCATGGCGAAACCGATGCGACGTCCAGAAGCTGGTGGCCATAGCGCGCGAGTGGTCAGCCGGAGATTACCGTGGTATAATTACTCCCGCACACAGTGTACCCTGCGACCTCTGTTTAATCTGCAATTAATGTTTCAAATTGCCATAAACCCCTTCCAGTAACGGATGCCACTTATCAACGATGATAACCGACTGCATTATATCGGCGATACAGCGCGGACTTTCATCGTAGCGTGCAGGTGTGTTTTCGCGCGGAAACAATCATATTCCGTGCTATTACTGGGCCCGGCATAATTCCCCCTTGATAGTTCGTCATCATTACGAGCGCCTCTTTGTACACAAACGCGCGTTCCTTACAAAAGTTTCTCTAAACACGAGAATATCAAATAATGAACATACTTGGGTAAGAAATTAAAACACAACGTTTGCCGGCATGTCGTTATATGTTTTTTTTTTTTTGATATTACAATGCAACTAAAAAATACGTAAGAAAATAATAATAAAATTTGTAAAAAATATATTTTGTAAATCTTCTTTTCTTTACGTATACAATTGTTGGTTTATTAGTACGATTAGTGTCAGAATTTTATTACGCCCGCTATAATATTCGGACATTGTGTACCAACACGCGCAACAGATTCCCACGAAACTCTTTCGGGTGCATATGCGTGTCTAGAAAGGAATCCAAATGGCACATATATTTTCTAAGCTTCGAGAGATCGCGCGGTGGGGTCGCGGAGCGCAATTCGTGGTTATTATTCGTTTACACGAAACCGGTAGGGTCGAAGACATCCGAAATGGTTTCCCCTACGCCATATACACAACAGAGGCGTGCGACGCGCCATAGTAGCTCGGTATGTTATTCCAGCGAACTATCTACTTAGATACTTTTATATTCAATACATCCGAACGCGCGGCAACTGGTAGGGGCGTCTAGTAATCTCCCGGGACACACAGCAGACCCATCTTGGGAGAGAGAGGAGGAAAACCCGACATAATGTCGGCTTCTATCGAAGGGTTACTGCCGTCTCTGAGGGACGCAAAATATATCGTGCTTATTTTTCAGACAGATCATGGTAGCTTAGTATTCAGATAATGTAACAGGTATAGGCAGCTGTTTTGTGAAATAAAATGACGAAGCTAATAATTTTGGGTAATGACGAAGAAAGCTTTTATCGTAATGAATTCATATTTCACGTGTAAACTTGATTAAAAGCTCAAGCTCTTTTTATTTTTTTTTTCTTGCGGTGTTTGTTTCATAGCTCGGGGAAAACACAATCTGTCGTCCGTGCGATAATTTACAATGTTTACGCATAACGAAATATTACACTTTTTTATTAGTAGGTATAAAACATGATACAACATATTTTTAGCGCGTCTTCTTTCTCTCTCATATTTGCAACGCGAAAAAATAAAAAGCGTGTTTTGTTATGTTTTTTTTTTGTTTTTTTATTGTCTTACACCGTAATATATCACTCTCTTTTTCTCCAACGTTAATGCTAGATATATATTTGCCAATACTTTCATACTCTGCGTATTCGTGAATGATGCTTGTAAGGGATGTTTGGTGATCCCTTAGGACATACGGGAAAGCCCATTTCAGAAGCAGACGAACTCGCCATAACATCGAGCTCTATCGAAGAGTTAGTATAGCTGCAGCAGTAAGAGAGTTGAAACGTATCACTCTCTATTTTTCAGCCAACCACGCCGATATCCCCCATCGACGCATCCGTCGCAATATGCGACGAAGATGAGGCCAAGGGTGTAAGGAATAATACGAATCATAGTATTGAGCCCATTGTCGAAATGATTTTTTATTGCGGCACACCGAGATCCTTTTCACGGACGAGCGAGCACGAAATTATGATTCAAGTTTAATAGGGTGCATTTTTTTCCCCCGCGCATTTCCACCGTTCAACTTTGATTACAAATGCGGTCTGTCGCGAGTAATGATCCGCGGAAAAAAAAGAGGGGATTATGGCTATTGCAATGTTAAAAACCTAATGAGTAAAACATTATACAAACGCGTCACTTTGACTTTTGAACATTCGTTTGCGCATTCTTCTCTGTGAGATTTCTATTGCGCTTTCATTAGATTAGGGCTTCTTTTTCTTTTTTTTATTTCACACATTACGTAACGAAATTTTAGTGCACACGAGTGGGATCGATACCGCATAAGTTTTCATTCGTTTTAACCGCCGAAGAGTTTTATGACAGCGATTTATCATGTATGCAAATATATTACATAGACGCGAAAGCTGCGCGTGTCTTTCGGTCAAGAGAGCAACTGCTGCTCCCACCATTAGTCAGCCTACGTTTCAGGACACATTCAGTTTTTCGCAGGTTTAATTAATGCACTTTTACGCGAAGCCAGTCGTCGAACATCAACTGTATCTTGATAATTTATTCACCGACGCGCGACACCTTACGGGATAATTCGATATCGGAAAATTATATTTTCTGCGTTCAGTCGCGCGTCTTCGTTGATTGCATTACGTTTTGTATATCTTTACGTTGTGTATATTTTTAATGATACTGACGGTATTGCGTTGTTCTCACGCACAATAATTTCTATATATTGTGTATTTGAAATATATATCTGCATTAAAACAACTTGCGCGCAAAACAAATGCTTCTGTGAAAAACGCGCTTCAATTTATACCGTTTACATATAGAAAAAGTTTAATAATTCTAAATTTCGTTGAGAGTGTTATAAATTTTGTATATCAAAAGAGGAATGCGCGTTGAGAGAGAGACGCGTGAAAGGTGTAACATATTTCAACCAGATATTTTCATTAATTTCCCCACGCTTGAGTTTCTCCCCCGAATTTTAATGAACCGCGTAAATACCGCAAAAATGATCAAGCTCGATTCGCCTTTTTTACAACTGTTTTCGAACCTCCCCTTTCCCACTGTCTGCTGCAAATCCGCAAGAATTTCCGTCCACAGCTCGTGGAATTCCTCATTGACTGCGCAACAGAGAGGGAGCTTCCGTGCTGCAAACATATTACTTCCGGCAAAAAAGGGGCTTGAATGTACGACGCGCTGTTGCAGTCTACAAACGCGAGCTAGGTCTGGAAGCTCGTTAAGTAATTGCTAAGTGACCAAAGCTTGGAAGGTCACCGAGGTAATGCGAGAATCGTGTAGGTAGGTACCTCGATATGCGATGCGACAAGGGTAGTTGGAATGGAATAGGGTATAAAATGAGGGAGAGAAAGAGAGAGAGGAGAGGAGAGGACGTCTGCTTCACGAAGCGAAGGGGTGAGACGTAATATACATACATGACGGGAGCAACATTGCGACTCCTTCATTCGGACGTACGTATTGTACGCGTGTAGAACGCGTATTAATGCGTTACCGCGCCGTGAAGGAAGGGGCGCCGTTATAAGGGCTGAAGCGAAGTCTCCGCCTACCCGAGAGTAGGCGAAGGAGGAAGGGGTGGGAGACAGGGTAGTCGGAGACGACGCCGTACATCGGTGCCAACCGGGTAACACTATAGCCGAGTGCCGGCAAATTAGATTATGCGCAACCTCACCCTCGCGACCCCCTATCGTCAACACCAACCCTCAGAACGCAAAGGAAAACATCGTGGATGTCCCGCTCGTAGAATTCTGTTCCTGAAGGTCGCCGACCTTGTTTGCTGTTATAAACGTCGTTGAGGCGAGCACATGTTAGGAAGCGTACTTAGCGTTTCTCCTTCACACGTTACGCAAGCAGCGAAGTTAACAGACGTATAGATTGTTTCTTGAAATGTACTTTTGTGAAAAATTGTATAAACTACGTTTTATGCTCGCTTTGGCGAATATTATCGAGACAGTTGGAAATAACTGCGCTAAATCCGTATTTTTCTTTCCGCAAACTTGTATTTCTCAACACGATAACAATATAGGTATAGCTTTCAATAAGCTAAAAGAAATCCGATGAAGCGGAGGATCCTCGACAAAGTCGGAACGAGTTACATTTTTCGATCGTGCTCTAACAACTTGCGAATTCTATTCACGTAGCAGCGATCCTTTGTTTAAAAAAAGAGAAACGCTATATTTTAAATTCTATATTTCTTGAATATTCTCGGTAATAAATATTCTAAAAAGTAAAAGAAAAAAAAAAGAAAAACCAGATACATATTTAAGTGCACATATAATTCTCATGAAAGTTTCATCGTTCTACTCAGGTTCTTGCTCACGTTTCTTTTTTTTTTTTTTGTTTTATAAATCTTGCACGCTGTCTTAAATATCTTCCGGGTGAAAACAACCGTCAAAAATTCCGTTTTTTCCGCCCCCTCCTCCGATGTAAAATCACCGGGGTGTCGTGACCGTGCGAAAAACATTCGCACGAGGGTGCCATCGATCGAGGCCGCAGGCTACGGCTGTCTGTATCGACGTGCACAGCCGATGCAAACGATAGAATAATATGTTGCGGCCGAGCGGGCATATACCGTAAGAACGGCCGCGTCATTTCGTCGTAATTATCGACGATTACACGACGCGCAAGCACAAACGGGAGTTGTTACAAACGAGCAATGTCGAACGACGGAGGCGACCCTCGCGCCGTAAAACGCCGTATAAACGTTTTACTCGTCGAACCGCCAAAATAGTCGACCGTCATTGACTCGTCACTCGACGAACGACGACGACGACAACGACTTCATCGTCGAAGTGCGCGCCGCGTCGTGTCGAGAGGATCGCGCGCGACGATGAAAGTTAGCTCTCCGACGAGACGTGCGGGGAGAGGAAAAGCGTTTTATTTCGCGCGTACGCGAAGAAACGGTCGATGTCGTAGTATCAGCACTCGGCGGCCGGAGGATGCATTATGCAGCGACTGTTTGAAGTCGGGAGCCCTTTCCGTTTTTTCTCTCGCTGTTCTTCGCTTTGCTCTTTCTCTCCGCTTTTTACGCTCCCTTTCGGGCGAGAACGACGGAGCGGCAAAGGGAGTCCCGCGAACTACATCGCCGGCGAAATACTACTCGCGCGTATTCCGCTGCCGTCGCGAGAGAACCGCTGTCGAGAGGATATTCCGCGATACAAAGGGGAACGTTTCACGGAGAAGTGGATTGATTATTCGGTTTCACGAAGCCGAGAAAGGGCGACGATTGTCAGCTCGCGGGGAGAGACACGAACAATGCTCGGTCGCTCATTTGCGCCTCTGCTCTGTTGAAAGGATGGAAATCGCATTACTTTAATTACCGCTGAGATAATAAAAAAATAACGGCTACTGTTTTACTAGCGCTCCTCGCTTTCTGCCACCGTCTGGTTTCCCTCTTCTCTTTCTTTTTTTTTTCTCTTTTGCGCGTTTGTCCGCGCTTCGCGCTATCATAATCGTCGTAGATTGCGACGGTACATGTGAACTTTGACATTTCGGTACGAAAAAGATTTCCGAGATTTTTCGGATTGAAAATTGTTTAACGCGCACAGTATTTAAATAGCACAAACACAACTTTTTATGTAAGATTTGTGCTAATTGCTAGATAAATATAATAGATTGAAAGAAAATTTTGTTGCAAATATAACTTAGCTGTTACAATCGAATATGCATAAGACTTCGTGTCAATCGTGATATGCTTTCTTTGAATTTACATTTTAAATACTAGCAAACACTACATGGATCATGCACAAAATCAGCGAAATGAAGTCGTTCTCGTGCACGTGGATATATTTCCATAAGTGTGTACTGTCGAGATGTTACTCGAACGTCGAGTCTTTCTTACTTAATCAGTACGTCGCGTGTCGTTCTTTATTTGCGTCACCAAATGTCATGTAAATGATGACAAATTAAAAGCATTGGAATTAATTCGACTCGGTTCAATAAGATCGCAGCACGAAGTGTGTCACGTCAGTTGGCAACAGTCTGGTTTTTTCCGAGAGTCACGATATCCGATATTGTTAAATCTCTCATTCACATAAAAGCTTTTTGCGCTACAAAAGCGTGTTATTAGTTTTTGCTAAAAATCACATTTATTACAATTTGCTAACGAAAAATACGTTCAATTTATTATTTAATTCTCGAAATGTTACAAATAAATGTATATATCATTCGGATATTATAGAGAAGATATATTGTGTCGTGTATAATATTGAATTATTATGATCGAATCGCGTGCTCTCGCCGTCATAATGTACGATCAAAGATAGCCGAAAAGGTGGGCGGGTGTACATGAATACAGCGATTCGATGTGTCCGACTTCACGGGGTTGACACGAGACAGAATTAAATTCTTCCCACACGAAGAGAGAGAGAGAGAGAGAGAGAGAGAGAGAGAGAGAGAGAGAGAGAGAGAGAGAGAGAGAGAAAAATGTTGCAACACTCTGGTACAACTATGAGGCGACAGCGACATCATTAATCACGTACTGAAGGAAGGTACCGTGAAAGGTCGTGTATCTACACGCGTGAGATTACGAAACGCGATCCGCCGAGGACCCTGGGTGTTGAGAAAGAATCACACGAGATAACCACCGCCACCATCACCACGCGGACAAAGTAGACACGTGATGTAGATCCATGACACGACGATAATTTATCCGTGTTGTGTTAGGAGAAAGAGCGCCACACGAACTTCCTATAACTCACGAAATACGAAAATGTTTCGCGTTTCATACCGGGGTTAGGTAAAACCTCACCTCACCGACAATCGTCGTGCAGACACGGCGTTTTCCGCGCGCGGTTTTCTCTCCGGCATTTGTATGCGCTTTACACCGTGCGAAAGTCGTGTAAATCGTCTCTGACTTCATGTCGCGATTTTATGTTAAAACATTCGTGAAAAAAAAAATAAAATAAAGAGTCAACCACCACCGCGAGGCGGCCACCATTTTTTACATTGCAGTCGGCAATTAGAAGGAAAATGGTAGTAAAACGCGAAATTTGCCGTTGCAGAAGGGATTATATGAGCGATAAAAGGGAAGATTCGTTTGCGCATCTACGGTGAGGAAACGCGTTGATCACAGGCATACTTTTCTCTCGGCTCGCGAGCATGACGACATTGTGCCGGGCGGCCGCGTTTTACGATGCATACGCCGTAATTACGACGATAATTTAAGGGAGACAGAAGGAAGGGAAGGAAGAGCAGCAGAAATTCTCTCCTGGGAATCGTAATACCTGACATTACTTTGGGACTAAAAGGGACAAGGGTTTCCCCGGTTCGCTATTCTGGGCCTCGCTATGAAATGTTTAGCATATTAACCGACGACCCTGAAAATATTTGTTTGTTGCTACTGAGAGGCCGTGATTACGAACCCTCGAGAGGAGGACGGGCGTCACGCGAGAGATTTGTCGCCCGAAACACTGTGAATGCGTCGGCGAAAATTCCTCAAAGCTTCCTTTATGTATCAACGGTGGTGTGGAAAATTATATAGTTTGCTGCGGCAAAAATATATCGGTATTTAAATATTTGTGCTCGCATCTCGGTGAAGGTTTTTTTCTCGATAAAACCATTTTTTCCAAGAAAAGTGATTGAACTGTGATCTCAATGTGTAAAAAAAGAGAGAAAATTTAGTTTGACGCGTGTTCCTTCTCGTTCTAGAAATATATTCCCTTCCGGAACAAAGTGTGACATTAATCAAGCGGGTGCTCGTAAGTGGTAACGCGTGACTCTTTAATGCGATGATCGGGCAATATCGCTTAAGCTGGCTACAGCATGGCCCGTAATTAATGGGTGCGAACGAAGGGACAATTTCGAAATGGCTCTCGGCAATCGTGTGCAATTCCAATTGCATCGGTCGGAAAACCGCTGTTCGATTAAAACTTGAAAAAATGCTGGTGATTTGTGACATTGTAGACACGAAAATTCAGAAGAAAAAGTTTCGCAAAAAATATATGCGCATATACATGCGCGAGTGCGTATTGCGGTGTGGACACGGCAGCAATTAAAAAGTTTCCAAAAGCTCGATGTTATTAATACATAAGCCAAAAATGAAAATATTACCTGTCGTAAAAAACGTACAAGCGAATTTTTAATATTTATATGTAAACACGTGTGTTACATATGTTTGCGGGGCATAGAATACACGGCTTTCGTTTTATCCGAGCGCTTGTATATATCATTGCTTTATTACATATGTGTGTCAGAGAAAATCGCGAGAGATACAGAACGAAAGAGAAATGGTGATGACGATCAAGTGTGAGCGTGAGTTGGGGAAGGAGAGAGAGAAAGAGAGAGAAGGGCGGAAAAACGAGGCGCGCGGGAGAGAAAGAGTCGCGTGTCTCGCGTGTCACCATTCGATTTGGCACCGCAGCAGTGTCGGTCGGCAGCTGGGCTTTGTCCATTTGTAATTCCCTGTATGGAGTGCGCGACGTATGCACGTGGCTATATTGCATCGGACACGGGAATGCAACACGCACCATTTCGAATTACACGGCGACGGTGCGTGGATGGCAAAAAGAAGCGCGCGGGAAAGAGAGAGAGAGAGAGAGAGAGAGAGTGGCGAGAGTTGTCGAAAAACGTTGACGTGTTTTCCGGTTCCCGACGCTTCCCTTCTGGCGGAGAGCCGCGCGCGTTGAAAAATTCAAGCATCTCATGTCGCGGTTATTCGCCGAGCGAACGAATATTCCGAGGGTCGCGGAGAATGGAATTTTCATCTAACATAATGCCTCATAAACCTACTGGCTCCATTTTCCGCCTTTTCATGCACAGAACCATGATCATAGCTTCGACATCAAAGGAAGCGTCTATTTATAAAAGATGTATCTCGGATGTAGCGCAGCTTTTCTGAATCACACAGAATCTCAGTTTTACTCGCGAGACCGAGACTGAAACACGCTGGGAATCTAAGATGCGCCTTTGTCGAACAGAAATCGCAAAGTGCGGTATGAATAATTGTATTTGTCCTTAATTTATGAGGTGAGAGAATTTGTTTCGCGAATTTCGGGCAAACCGATCCAACACTTAATCTCCGAGTACATTTATTTCATTCTACGACAAAGAGATAGGGTGCGAGTATACCTCGTTGTATTCTCTAATCCCTTCTTTTATCTAATTGATAATTAAATTTCCATCTTAATTAAGAGGCTTTTGCGATAACGTCGCACCGGGAAATACCTCGACATTTTTCGAGGAACAACAAATCGGTAAAGAAAAATCGCGCGTTGATGTATTTTTTGCGTAATTAAGTGTTTCCTCCCGCAAGAAAAAGAAGAAATTTTTCAAGGTGTTTTTTCGGACGGTTGTGGGGAGATTGTAATTACCACTTAACTCAGCCATCAGACACGCCTTTTTTTTGGCTAAATAACGCGGATACGCACTCGTGCAGGAACCCAACGAAGAGAAACGCGATGCGGAACACTTGCGTGAATCGAGCGTGCGGTCACGTGGCGGTAACTCGGCCCGTTATACTCGGCACCCTTCGAATCTTTAACGAGCGTTTTGCGTCGTCGCGTTATCGAGCGTGCCAGAATCTGCGAAGCGGATTGTACCAATTTCGCAAATGCATTCAATACTCGTGAGCCGTCGGATACACACTCACAATCTCCGCTCAACGTACAATATTATATTCCCGACGACGACGAGACGCCGCCGCTTCGCTACTTTTTGAGCGGAGACGAAGGGTATAGGCGTCTCCGTATACGGAACACAGAGAAGGAGGATGTATCTTGAGGGACTTTCGTTTGGAAGAGAGCCGGCGCGAGGCGACAGAGCAAGCCTTTGCTTTCCTATAGGATTCTTTGCGATCAAACGGAAATGGTATCGTGTGAGGAAATACGCTGCTCGGCGAAGTGCTTTCAACGCGATTAGAAAGATTATTACTGTGTCATATTTAGAAAAAAGAATTTTATAAAGTTATAAACCCAAGAGAAAAAGAGTATGTGTTTGTATGCGTGTGCTAGAGGATTATTGAACGATCTCTTGTCTCGCCTTGAAAATCTTTTTTCGACGCGATAATTTTTAATACAAACCAATCCGTCATAATTTCACTCGCAAAGGCGCTGCGTGTACGTCAAACACGCACAAAGTGATTCATGAATTTTTTCTCTCTTCCCGCCTCTTGCTGGAAAGCTCGTATATATTGTATATACAGGCATGGGCGCGACAGGCAATTTGCATTAAGTTAATTGAACCCGCGGCCGGGCACCCTTTTTACAAGACAATGCACTTACACCGGTTTCTTGCGGCGGCGGCAGCGGCGGCCGCAGGTACCGGCCGCATACGGGTAAATGGGTACACTTCCTCACTCTTTCGAAGAACGTGAAGTGCGTTTCCCTCGAAGAGACAAATGCGGAGCCTGCGGATTATGAACCTCCCGCGCTCGGTATAAACGTCGGGCGGCCGCCGGTAATTAATTCCGGGCGTTCTTTCATATTATCCTTCGCGGCGCGGCGCGGATCGGCTCCGAGCCGCAACAGGAATGCGATAAACGTGAAAAATTGCGCTACCCTCGTAATAATGTATCACGGGGCCTCGAGTTTATAGACCGCAAAGCGACCATTGGCGACATTATCAACTCACGTCGCAAGTTCTCTCAGTTTCTCGTAGACGCGATAAAGGAAGGATTGCCGGGAGTTTCGTCAAGAGGATCGCGACGTCAAGGAGTTTGATTCGAGTCAGATTAGCTCTTTATCGAGACACGCTCTACTAAAGTTTGATAGTACGTTGAATTAAACATTATAGCGCGCGCGCACGCACACACACACATAAAGCACTGAAGATAATTTAATCATCATATATGTTTAATCCGGTGTAGCCGTTTGCGTCCGGCGGCGTCGAGGCTTGCGTTAACTGAGAAAGGATAACAGCAGGAGTTGGCGTACGCAGGCGGCCGATATCGTAGACGGTCACGTTGAAAAACGATACATTCAGTCTGGTCTGGTGATCGCTATCAGGGATTAAGCGACTCTATGCGAGCTCAGTTGCATGTCGGTGGAGAAGAGAAGCACGGCGAGAAGCAGGGTAAAGGGTGCGCGAGCGCGCGCGATCATCGACGAGCACCGTTAATTCATTTCACGAAGCAATTTAGATAATCCCTCGGAGGTTGTGTTTCGCTTAATCAAGGGGCGGGGATCTCTCCTGACCGTGGAACGACCAAGAGGGGGTGCATATGCTTCGCCGCCAAGCTACGGGAGCGCGCGTGCCGGTTTCATTCGGTGCACCCTCTGTGCAACCATTTCCCGCACCGGAACATGATGCTTTTTCGTATGGGGTGTCGAGTGGGCCGCCGTCATGTATCGAGCGCGGCGTGTCGTGTTTTTTTTTTTTTTTTTTTTTTTTTTCGAACGCCCGTCTTATCTCGCGCTGCCCGCATCCTTGGGAAATCATGCGCAGAATCCTGCGAGCGACTGGTCCTCCCTCTCTCGTCTCAAATTTGCATAAACACAATTAGTTGCTCTCATTGAATTATTCAAAACGGCCGGAACTATCAGCGAGGACAGCGGCCATTATCGTGCCCCGTATAGTCGACCCCTTCTCTCGGCAAGGGTCGCCTCTGTGTGTTTCGCGCACGTTGATTTTCACCGAATACGGACTGTGAGATTATGTGACGCCACGTTCACGGCACCTTGATAATACGATACAACTGTAATATCTTGGTTCTCTTAAATATTGATCCTGCGTAACTTCGTTGACAGAACGCGCGTGTAATAACAACGAGTTTTTGTAAAAAATGTCTCGACAGTATTTCAATAATTATATCTTACTGTTCTATTCATAAACTAAAACCACGATTTTTCGTATTCGGCTGCTTTTCAGAAACTTAAAAGATAGAAAAAAGATAAAAAAAACCCATTACATGTGCGGCTGTAATTTTTATTTAGCTTTATTTCCGTCTACTCTCTCTTTTCTTCTCTTTTTCTCCTTCTCTCTTTGTCTCTCTCTCTCTCTCTCTCTCCTTCTCTAGTGGTGTTATTATTTTAGATTATCCCAGAGCGTTCCATTACGTGTACATGTATATCTTTCGACATGGTTGCGCCGGTCAATCGTATCACGCAAGACTTCCTATCGCCGCTGCCGCAGTGTGCACAAATATTTTCCATATAAGCATTTGCCGCTCGATTCTTCCAGCATGGTCAGAAGGGTTTCTCTCTCCTGAACTACCTGTGGAACCCATTAATTTCTGATGACCGCTGAACCTACCGCCATTGCGGCCAGATGATAATACTGCGACAGGTGGAACTATATTCACGTCCGCGCCACTGGGGGAGATTATATCGACTTCACGCGTGGAAAACGATGCTGCGTCACGGGGATGGAGTGCTCGCCTCGAGTGGATGCTATCCACCACGACCACCCTGACCGGAGGTTCTATCGAGTGAGGAGTCGGACTGCTCGCGCCGCGGGAACTTCTCCGACGAAAGAGGCGTACTCGAGACCGCCGCCGTGTGAAATTTAATCGCCTCGTCGGTGGCAGTCGCTTTCGACGCCGTCGGGAGTAGATAGGTAAGGGGGACTTTGCGTCTCCCCTGTTCCTCTCTCTCTCTCTGTGTTGCGTGTATCGTGACCGTGAATAATGGTGACGAATGATGATGCGCGCCCAGCGCGCCGTTCGTTGACGCGTCCCTCGTTCAAATCGATCGTCTATGTGGCGCGAGGGAGAAACACAATTTTGGTCCCGTAACAACCTACTCCGAGAGTCTGATGTAAAAGTATACATTTAATTGTTTACTCTTTGTAGCTTTGTAAATTTTCACAATGGAAGAGGATATTTTAATTTCCCTTTCTCTTGCGGTTGCCGCCGTCAGAGTGGAGATGAAATTTCTACCTTTCTCCGGGGTTTAAATCACATGTAATCTTGTTAATGGATCGCGCGCAAACCATATGCGTTGCATTAAGCGTTGTAACGTTGCTGTATAAATAAAACGCGGAAAACATGGAAGTCAGTTTAGGATATTGAGATAGAGTGAAAGAGAGATAGAGAAAGACAGACATATGGAGGGTACGCTTACGAAGGGTAGGAGAGACACTTGTTCGGCTTAGGCGTTCATCCGTAATGAAATTTTCCGTTCGCGCGCGACAAGGGCGGATGCTGCCGCAAGTGCAACCTTAGAAGGATACTGACAGATGGAAGAGCCCCGCCACACGCGGACACCTCACGCGTCACAGAATAGAAAAAACACGTGGGGAGAGCGTTACCCCGAACAAGGGGGAGCGCTGACGTTTGTACGTTCTGCGGCGAGTAACTTTAACCGCCCTTCCAAATATTATTCCTCTGTAATCAAGAGTTCTTTAAAACTTCTTTTTTCTCTCTCTCCGACCGCCACACCCGCGGCACCAGCAGTGACAGCTAACGAAACGCGTCACCTTTGAATATTTTCGTAACCCTTGGCGAATATCGTGAATACGTCCGGTCGTGTTTTGACAGAAAATAAGCGCGAAAATTGAACGCGCTCGTGAGAGAAATTCGAATCGCCACTCTCCTCCCTCTCTCTCTCTCCTCCGCGGAATATTTTTCTAACAATTCACGCTCTCTCCCGCGTGGATATTAGGAGCCATTGACGCGCGCGCGGGGATAACGAGAGCGACTCTCTTGCGCGTCGCCTAGTGAAAGACGATATACACCATTAGTCGAACGGGAAGCGTTAATTGCGATACGACGCGTATCGGTTGTCGGAAGAATCGTCCGCGCGTCGCGAGAAACGATACACACACACACACACGCACACAAGTCGATATTAAATCACGTATATCGCGCTCGCCTCCGGTTTACTGAAGTGCTGCTTCTATTCGAGACGCTCTCGCAATGGCATTTTCATGACGATTGAATTATCCGGGACGCGCCGCTCCGAAAAACGAACTAATTGCTGGCGGGGAAAATCCTCGAAGGACATTACAGCTCGTCCACCGTAAGCGACAGGTGAGTCGGAAAGATAGCCCCGCGAGGAAGACAGGAATTTAATATTTCACTTATAGTATCTCGTTTCTCCAATCTGGCAGCGACAGCTCTGTAACTTGGAAATGAAAATGCAGGCGGGTCCGCTTATACCACCCATTCCTCCCTCTTCCGCGGGCCTTCTACTCTTGACGGACAGCCCTTATAAATATTCAGAATGGAACGCGAAATAACGTGACACGCGAGACTAAAGGCATTTCTTATCGTGCCACGGACGAAACGACGTGCAGCTCGCGTTGTGTACACACACATACACGTAAAATATCCATTGCATTATCTCACGCATTCCAGCCTTCTATATTGATCCGTCTTCTCGGCAATCGTCCAGTTTCACTTTCCGAGCGCAGCCGGCGCTCATCCTCATTCTCCGATTTCGGGATGCGCTCATTAAGCCGGCCGTGACCGCGCAAAGGCCGGGTTTCTCTCGCAAAAAATGAGTCTCCTGTTGCGCGTTAGGAATAATTTTACACCGCGCGAAGCGTCGAGCACTACGTGAGATAGGAAACGCGAGCGAGAAACGCGGCCCGGATTCACTCACGAATTATCTTTATTTTGTCCGCTACAACGGACGCGCTCATTGCATTACGAGGCCTCGCTCGCGAGCATCGCTATTGGTTTGCATATGAAAAATGAGTCTCTCGCCGCTCGTGCGAAATAATTTCATTTCAGGCATCGCTTCTGCGGATTTCGTAGTAATAACGCGCGTTACGCTTAAACGAATAATGCTCGTGCGACTGTTCTTTCGATGAAATATATATATGTATAAAATGTTTGTTTCCCGTCGATGATTTGCTTTTATAAACTTTTAACATTTTCGACAAATATAAAATAACGTTGCTTTATATTGTAACGTTAATTGGAAGTAAACGTTTGCCGAGATTTACATTTATATTATTTTGAATTTCATATATATTTCAATTCGCGCGCGCGCGCGCGCGTTTATATTAATAATTTGTTGGCTTACGACTTTTTACATTTCGATAGCGCTGAATATTTTGAAGAATTCACGTGGAAGGTACCCGTTACCTTCAAGATAGTAAAATATGAATTTCCCGAGGTTCCATCAGAAGAAGCAGAGTGTACTTGAGACGAAACTGCATATATGCATTTTCAGAGAAAGAGAGAGAGAGAGAGAGAGAGAGCACACGTACATCAGAGCGCGAAGAACTGGAACACTTACGCGAAAGTGTCATGCACTCGGCATTTGCCGGCACGAAAGTCGAATTGTAATGATATATCGAATGCGATATCGAAAAACCACGTCGTTGCGCTTCGACAACCGATATTCGGTTTTTCTCCGAATGCAAAAGTCTCCGGAAGGAAGGTTCATAGAAGCGTAAGGCTGCAAAAAGAACATACATCCACGTTCTTTATTTGTCAGAGCTGTCTTTTCTATATCGCCTCCGACGATGGCTATTTTTTTCTGTTTGTTCAGACCGCGCGCCGTCATGCGCGTGTTGCGCGCGGTCGACGCATCGCGTGCCAGTTTGAAAAACGTCGCGCACGACGCCATCGGTGTTTTTTCACGCGCGATTCCGCCTCCGCTCTGCCACATTGTATATCGTACGTCAACAATAATAACTGACGGCGAATTTAGCAGGTCGCGGGTGCGCCTCCGGGAAATGCAATTCTGTAACGCGTCCCGCGGGAAAGCCGCGGGAATGCGCGCGGACGGTTTTAAACCGTTTTACTGTCGGGCACGCCTGACGCGATCTCCCAAACACACCGACCCCCGATGCGGGCACCACTCATTTTTTCGATCGAGAAATCGATTTGAACGGACAAATGGACGCAGGGGAGAAGCGCGCGCATCTCTACGGCGTGTGCTGAGTGAATTAAAAATTCTTCGCGTTTTCGTGCTGTTGCGCACGCCGGAGAAATAAAGGATCAATAGAATATAGAATATAGAATAAAGTGCGATATGCACTTAGCTTAATTTTCTAAAAACTGAGAAACGTTACCGCGCATGAGATATATGATAAATATGACGAAAACAGATGTACAAACACATGTGTAAATGGGCGTGAATTTTAAACAAATATCATCGAACAAAATAAGTAGATGAGTGATTAATTTATTTTAACGAAAAATTACATTTCATTAAACGTAATAAATGAGGCTAAAACATAATTGTCAAAATACACACACAAAGCTGCCGAACAAAATTCAAATCCGAGATACATTATTATATTAATGTGAGACTTATCATTAATATTGAAATCATAAATTACAATGATTAAAGGCAGTCCGTGTATAATGCAGAGAATTATTTCTGCATTCCCTTTGGCGGATGTCTGACGCACGCTCTCTCTCTCTCTCTTTGGTCGGACAGGTGGACCCTACCTTTTTGAAATAAATATTAATTGGAATTCCTCGCGCACCTCGCATAAATGTGTAGGCACGAGGGGGCTGTGTCTTCTGACTTGATAATGACGGGACGCGTTCAAAACACTAATTTTTGCATCTATTCTCTTTAGAGATCTATACTCTGCCGTAATCAAAGCCACTTTTCCCTAATCGCATCTCTCGTACGTTCAAATAATTATCCTAAGCTCGTTATACTTTCTAGAGTTTCTGGCTTTATTCTCGCGCGTTATCGTTTCGCCATCGTTGCACCACCGATGATGACAAGGTTCTAGTGAGGTTTCCTTTTAAATGCCCCGCTAATTTTTCGATTCGAGCACGGTAGTTCGCTCGCGATAGCGACGATAATTTTCTCCTCTCTGTTGTAATTAGTTAGAGAAATACGTGGTTGTAAGTACAGCTGCTTACATAACCGCGATAGCGGTTAACGATAGTGCCTCACGTGTCGCGACCGCGATGCATGCGATCGCTTATACACGAGGCACGTAATAAATTCGCGCGGCGATCATTACGAATAATTATACCGCTTCATATTTTTGCAATCGCTTCATCGCCGCGCGGCTTAATCACAGTTTTACGATCGACGTAATTCTTGTGTCGCGTGTCTAACGGTGAAATTGAAAAAAAATTTGCGATTTTTGCGCTGCGCGAGATCTTTCGCGCTGAGCACGGATATAATATTACACGCGAAAAGACGTAGAGAGCGTGCGCTAGTCGCGACGGAATAATACGTCAGCGTTTCGTATAAACGCTCTTTCTTCGCGAAACCGAGCGTGATATCGCGTTAAGACCAAAAATTAAACGTCTCCACCGAGGCGAGACAGCCGCGATTTCCGGTTTAAACCACCAAGCAGTCTCCATCTGCGATTGCTCCCGGGAAGCAGCAATGTTTCTCTCGCGGCGACAAGACGCCGGAACAAATATCGACAGTCGTAATCGAACGACCGGTAGGTGCTCTCGAAGCCGCGGTGATAAAACGTCCCTAACCGTGGCACGGCGCGCCACGTCTATTAAAAGCAGTGCGGGGGCTATTTGTACGGGTTAGGCCTCTCAGTGAAATTTATTTTCAATCCCGACCGGGTATCTTTCTTTCTGGGAGGGTGGGCCTTTCCCGGCTAACCTGGCATGAATATACTGCACCCGCGGGCTACGTCGCTGCAGTACGGCATTGTGCGGCGGATTCGCCTTCGTGTACCTTCGGGGCGGCAAGACAAATGTTGACGCTACAAACAGAAAAGTATCAAGATATACTTCCGGTCGTCGAGTGTCTCGCACCGAATATCTTATAAAACCGTTGTATAATATATACAGGTACATGTTCGGGTCAAGACATTTCAGAGGAATTTCAGTATAACGGCACGTACGACGTCGCCGCGTCGGTGTCGGGTTGCGCTTGAGTTGCGCTTCGCACACCGTGTGTCTCGTTCTCAATTGAAGATTGATTTCTCTTTTCTGTATTTCTCACCGCTCTGTGTTTGTATGTCACACTTTGTTGCAACTTGTTAGTTTTATAATGTTTTGTTTTACATATAGTACTAATAATGTTAATTATTATAGTTTTTTCTTTCTAAGTTTTATTTATTTTTTTTTTCAAAGTAACACACACTCAGTTCTGCTTGATATGATATAAATTAAGTGACAAGCGGAAATAACTTTGAATCAAGCGCATTTTGCGCGCGTTACAAACCGTCCAGATAACTTCGAATTATACGTCGCGTGAGTTTCCATTTGACGTGGCGCAGAGCGACACACGCATCGCGCATATATTCCCGGATCTATCAGCAACTAGATGAAGGATCGTTTACATAAATTTCAGATTCTCGCATAAACGGATATTAGACGGGGCGTGCGCGGGACGTGCGCGCTTCGTTCGACGTCGACGACGACGACAACGACGACGACGACGACGACGACGACGACGACGACGACGACGACAAGAGGGAGAGAGACGTGTCACGACGCGATGCATCGCCGTGGCATGGATTTCCACGAGGTCCGCCCGCCCGGGCGTCCAGGATCGCGGGCGCTATCAGGGTCGGATTTCGAGCGTACTTTTTTCGTTTTGGACGCTTTCGCGACGGTATCGGCGCGATCTATGAAACATTGATAGTCCGGCAGTCATGGAAAAAAATGGACAGAAGAGGGGCAGAGAGTTTTCGTGCTCGCATACGGGACGCCCATGCATCATTGTTCGCGCTTCATCCCCCGACGTGTGCAGGAGAGCTATCTAGCGCGCTTCGGACGTGTACGTGCGCGCGCGAACGTGTTAGCGCATAAATCGAACTTTTGCATTTCCGTCGTCGACATCACCATTCCCGACCCCTTTGCCGACGACCCTCATTGATGGCGGGCGTCGCGTGCTGCGAAACAGGAAACATTTGGTGGCCTGCCATGGCTGTTCGCCTTCCTTCTTTCCCGCTTTTTTTTCGGTTTGTCGTATGTAGCAAATTTATGCCATAATACCCAGTCGCGATTTTAATCCGCGCCCGGCTAAATACGGCCGCGATAATAATCCCTTCGCGATGGCGAATATAGTGGACGAGTGAAATTGCGTGAATCAGGGCAAAGCGGCTTGCGTTGGATGCGATGATTTATTGAAGTCGCTAAAACACAGATATCGCTGATGTGTGTGTGTGTGTTTTGTAAAGATAACGAGATGTTACTATTTACCGAGATTTTGCGGATTTATTTTCAATTGTACAACGGGTGTAGCCGTGGAACGATGAATTTTCTTTGATTGCGGAATTTTCTCGTTACCACGCTCTTGAGTTCGGAAAAATGGTTTTACGAATATATTAGTATTCCACTATATAATCAGACACGAGCTTGAATTTTTGCTACGTCCGCGCAAATAACATCAACGTAAAAAGTATATATGATTATATTTTTGTATTTCCAAAGCGAGAGCTGAGATTTCTGTTTGTTCGCCGGAATCCATTGGGCGGATACGTTCTCTGAGGAATAAAAATTTTCATTTTTTTGATACTTGGATTATTAATGCGAGTACCGAAGGTAATTGAATTTCGAATTCAGACGGAGCTAATCCGGTCAGGATCCGGTACCGGGAAGAATTTGACTTCTTCGAATTAGCGCCGAGGTCAGGAAGTCGGGAGCTTGCGAGAAGCTGTGCTAGCTTTTCTTGGTCGCGCTCAGGCGAAATTAATATTTAATTTTCTATCCCTCATCCGCCACGGAAGTTCCTACGGCCCTCTTGGCTTATACGCCAACGCAAGTCGTGGTTTTATTGCCCTCTATGGCTTGGGCTTACACGGTGCTCCATTGTTTCGCGGCTGTATTATATTGCCACTCGAAACACACGGCACTTTCTTCCTTGCTCCGTCTCGCTTTTCCGTCTCCGTTTTTCGCCCGCTCTGCCATCCTCTCATTCCCGTCCTCGATCCTTTTGATTGCGCCAACGAGCCGCGTACGCTCGAGCACCGCACGGTCACTTCCAACTGCTGGGCGTGCCGACATGGCGAATTAACAACCGAGAAACCAATAACCTAGAAACTCTTTAGTAGCTACGTTACCTGGCATTGCCAATTTATGAAACTTTTACTACGTGTGTCGCGCGCGCGCGCGAGAACACCGCCCGATACAGTGAAGCTGGGGTGCATTTTAATTATGGAAAGTAATTTACATATTTCGCGCCTCCCCCTTTCCCCCGAAACAATACGACTCGCAGCCGTAGAAATTAATTATGGCGATCCAAATAACGGCAACGGCGCGTCGCGATGATGTCGAATTATCGCAACATGTCGGTAAATTCATCCCTGCGGAATTTCGCGCCATTCGTTTCTGGCTCCAACGCAATGCGAATCACTATAGGCAACGGAGAGCGACACGAAACTCGCCGCGTTTCAAAATTATACGACAGTGATCGAATAATGACACGTTTTGTGGCGCGAAAACGCGACCGCTTTGCGTCGACACAAAATTGCCAGCGCTGTTTCGGGGTTAAACGACGGGGACCAACCCTGTCGCGCAGGTGTGCCTTTCTCGATATATTCAGCCCCGACGTCACCGCGCCCTGTAATCTTTGACGGTGCCACGCAACGTTCCGGCAATTTAACATCGCCGACGAGTGCGTGTCTCTGTTTCTAAACGCGTCTCAAAATATAGAAAAGAAAAACAAAAAAGATACGCGCGCTGCTTACTCGGGAATTAGAAATTTAGCTGCGCGGATAATAACGGACCCGCGCGCGAGGTCTTAGAAGATTTCAATATCCGTACGAATAATTCGAGGATCGCTGATCGCTCTCGAAACGAGACACGAGCAACCTGACCAACTCTACTCGTTCGATCGCTCCTGCCGTCTTCACGACCGCCGCCAGCTTCGCGACCATCACTACCATCTCTTCCACCTTCTACCTTCTACCTCCTCTCTGAGGCACGGAACCTTGAGGTTACCCGCAACTAATACCGGCACTCCGGACCCTCTGCGATGTAACCTCTCATCACGTACCCCATGTCTCGGACGTCTTGCCCACTCTCTGATTTGATTAGCATAATTGCACTTACTTTGGCCCCCTCGACCGACCGCGAATTCGGCAGAAAGGTAGATAGAGAAAGAGAGTGAGAGACAAGTTGCGAGTGAGAACGTGAAGTCCAGTGTCTGGGCAAGACATACAGAAAGCTGTCAAGAGTCGAGTGGGCTCGGGTGATAATCGCTATCTTCACTTTCGATGTTCAGTAATAAAATATCGGGAGATATAATTACATAATCTTATTCGAGAGGTGCGTGTGTGTGAGAAATGAGTATTAAAGGTCTAATTTTTTTTGAATAGTTTAAACTATATGTAAATGTTTTTTACTTATCAAAAGATCTAATTAACGTATCGTTTGATTTTTTTTCGTCAAGTTAGAGACGCGCGTGATACATAGATATGTTTGTTCTTATTATGAAAATTTTATATCGAATATATATCACGTACGCGCCTTTGTTTTCAGGAAAGCCGAAAATGTCGATAAGCACAGCGAGGAAAATAATGAAAATAAAGGGAAGTGTCAGGGGACGGCTCTCGCTAAAATAGTTTGGAATTTTAATCAACGGCGGTACGCGCGCGCGCGCGCGCGCGTGTTTTCAGCTAAAGCGGCTTTTCCAGTCCCGACGGTGCTCATGAAATATTTTCTCCTAGGTCGGCGCAATAAGTGATACTTTTATTATACATTCGCAGCCAGAATGGCGCCGTCTCGTTTATCGATTCGCGCGCGTAATAAATTAATTATTTCTCTTCGTGCGCGCTTCCCAGTTACAGCAGTTAATGACATTTAGTACGATAACTAACGTATTTTCTGCTGTCGCTCGCGTTACGCTAAAGCGACACCATATCGATTTTAATTCTCGTTTTCGCTAATTAACACAATTTTGCAGCCCATTATTACGATTTTAATGGGACGAATAAAAAAGGAGAGAATATGTATACGGTAGGAAAGTCTTTGCCAGGACACAAACGTCGTAACGGATCGCGTTACGCGAATTACATTCCATCTTTCGACGAAATTTCCACTTGAACGTTAAAATTCGAGGGAAAGACGATACTGGACAAATTGAATGTTTGTCAAAAGATGCCCCATGGGGTGGTATTGTCCGTTTTCTGGAAACGGCTCGGATGTCGCCTGTATGGAAGCTTCCGATGCGACGTCTTCAATTTTTCATTTTTGCGGAAACTTCCATTTCGCCGTTTTCTATATTGTTAGCCGTGCAATCGCGCAAATGATCGATCGAGAAAGAAACGCTCGCGGAAACGCTCGCGTAGTGACGCTGAACGTATACTTACATTCGCGAGTATTATTTGGCACAGATGAGATATATGTAAACTTAAGAAATTAAATGGATGATCGATCATCTCGCGCTCGGATGAACGCGACGTATTAATATCACTCGAGATGGTTTTATCACGCGATATACACGGCCGCAAATTTTATGGTATTTTTCTCCGAACTCTTGAAATATATGCACTCTCTCTCTTTTTCTTTAAAAATGAAAAGTTCATAAACCTGTCAGTAAATTTACATAGTCGACAATGACAAATCACCCATGACACGACTTTTTCAATTTTTAATGCAAAGTTAAGAACATTAATATACAGCTGTTAATAATAGAGGATAGAAAAAATATAAGAGTTTTTGTTAGTGTAATAGTTGTTTTAATAATATAAATGTAAAAAAATACACTGTGTTCACATTATTTAATATCGAGAACAACGCGACAAAAAAATAACACTTGTTGTTTCTTGAACTTACAGCGAATTGCTGCTTATTTTCAATATTAATGATAAGCAAGTATATATTAGCGGTTTTAGGATACGAATAAAAAAATAGTTTTGAAATGCAATGTAAGCGAAACATTAGTTCGAACAGAACTTGCGTCTCCAACTTGATAATCTGCTGTAAGCAACCCCCAAAGAAACATTGAAGGGTGCTGCCACCCTACGAGCGCTCGATAAACTCCGAGGATTTTGTGAAACGAGTGAAGTTTCCTTTCGCCGGAATATTTTGTCATGGCAAAATGTGTATCTTACCGCATTTGATACGCAAGCACTTTTATCCACTATGTACTCTTTCGATATTTCAACGGCACCATCTGTGCGAGATGTGTATCTCGACTCATTTAATTTTTTTATCGAGATTTAAATTATCATTAGTTATGACCAAATGAGCGAATTATTAATGAGACAAACAGTACCGCGTTTACGTGAATTCTCTACGGTTTGTAACAGAATTTCATTTGTCACTTTGGTGGTGAAATTCAAGCGCAACGGCGCTGGCCTTCGAATAATTTAGTTGACTGTCGTGTTGGCAAGAGAGAGAGAGTTGCACGATTACGATCACGTACAAGGACTCTCCTGGATTCCGAACCTAGCTCTACATACGTGTCGTCCTTCTTTTTTTGGTTTTTTTGAACTATTTCCAGTCGTGAATATTGTGTGACGTACTCACGCGCGTTTTCGCTGTGTTTTTTCCGCAAATGCGCGTGCCATTACTCGCAATTGAAAATCACTGTAATCTAATATCTTTGCCGTAAGGGAGACATAACGTAAAATCGCAAGTATATCTACCCCGCGCTTAAGGTCGTTCCACCCCAATGAACCTAGACGAAACCTCGATATACCAATAAGGCGGTACCGCGGCGAACTTACAATAACAGGGTCGCGACGTGTTTCGAGACACCCTCACCCCTATGGGACAAACCGCACCGACACCGTACATGCCGAAATCCACATATTGTTTCCCTGGGATTCCGGGGTTAGCCATACATTTGCGAAACATGGGTCTGCTCGCGTTGCTTTATTACGACTGACGAGAATGTTCGCTGCGACGAAGTGTTTACGGCTGAGCCACGATGATATTTTTCTCTAGTCTTTACGACGTACGCGGTGACAAGAAAATAACAAGAAAAAAATGATAACATAAAGCGCTAAAAATCGAAGTTATTAGCAAACACGACGACGCACGCGTTGGAAATAATATTTTTCATTTTATTAGAAAGAAACATATAGCGAGATATCTCGCGAAAATATAAACCTTGGTTCGTCTTTCTTCTCTCTGCGCGTTAAAATTCAATATCACAAAATGTCTCGTAAAATACACGAACCCTTGAGAAGAAAATAAGTAAAATAACAATCCGACTCTCTGGAAACTAGCAAACATCCGTGTGATGTTTTTTGTGAGGGAAGAATCGTAGTTTCAAAGCACAAAAGTGAAATAACTCGTGTACGTCCGATCTTCCGACACGAACTTGAATGAGATATTTTCTCGTGCATTTATTTAACCGCACCACGGCTGAACTTGGCGATTTTATGGAACTGCCAGACTCGCGCGCTCGCCGAGGCTCGCCCATATCATCCACTTGACTTCCCGAATTCTCGCTCGGCGGCGACTCCTCTTCCTCTTCTTCCTCGCCACGTTTCACTACGGCTGTTGCCTGGTTACAAATGCGAGGTTCTGTATTATTCGTAGGCCGACGATCCCAAGGGTGACGTGAAGAAAACTTAGTCCGAAACAGCCGGTTGTGAGATACTCGGAGAGACGCGAGTACGAATGATATTTCGTCTTTAAAGTTTTCCAGCATAAATCATCATTCGCGCGCGACCCGTGGCATAAGATAACGGCGCGGGTCATCCTCGTATGTTCGTTGTCCCATACACGAAGTGTCCGCGCGCGACGAGGAGTCGTGAAAGGAGACTCCTTTTTCTTCTTCCCCCTTCTACTTCTTTCGGACTTCTTTCCCGACCCCGGTCCCTTCTAAGGGTTTTCAGCGTGCGGAAGTAGCCCTCTGGGGGGAACGGCATCTATTTTATAGGACTGAGAAATATCGGCGGCATCAATAACGGTTTATCTGGAATACAAATTGCCGCCCTGAGAGGGCCACTGCCTTAAGAAAACACTCGTAATCCATAGGAAGTGAAGCAGGGACGTAGTGACAAGTCGATGGCGCCCGTATCTATCGCCTCCGGCACTCGCTTCGACCTTCGTTCGCTTATACGCGCGTCTCGCCGGCGACGATACCGAGAATTAATCTCGCGTTTCTTCGCACACACCCCTCCGTATCCGACTTATCACACGCGGCGCATTCGATACCGATTGTTAAACATTCTGTATCAACAAGAACCCACTGTGTCTGCGTTTTTCATCATTAATCTACATTTTTTTTACGTTCAGTGCCGCTTTGTTTTCTTTAGATAAAATCTCGTATTTCTGACGGGAGTTGCACATTAACTATTGTCGTGGCAAATGAAAAAATGTTATTTAGAGCTCTTTCCATTTTTCTTCGACAAGGTTCGTCCCGTTCTAAATGTTCCGCTCGCCTACTCCCTCCCCCCCCGTTCGCCCATTCACCTTCGGACGATCATAGACGGACACGTCCTAATAGCGGTGCCGTTGACCGCGCGATGATGAATGACGCGATGGGAGACATTCAACGCAATCCGTCGTTTCAAGAGGTTTTTTGTTACCGAAGCTCGTTACGGTTTTGGCACCAGCTCGGACAGCAACTATGTGCTAGGCGCAAGCTCGATTAATCGCTTTCCAAAACTACGCCGAAAAAGCATCCACTGTCATGGCGGCCGGTTTTTGGTCGCGCGACTGTTGGACGTCGTTAAGTTTTTCTCGTCCCGATATTCAATGACGAATCGCCATCGCGATGTCAGTAACGATATCATGCAAATATAATTTTGGTCATTACGTTTCGCAAAACACACCGATCGGAATCGCGGTTTTGAAATTCGCAAAATCGATAATGCACGTATATCCAATACATATTTCGCAACATTGCTGCCGCGAGCGCGGCAACTTTGATACGTGCGTTTTTCAATATTACTTTGCCGAGATATATATATTCTATTTCTCTACTTGTTGAGTCATTGTTGCGAGTGACCGGGAAAAACACGCGCGCGATCGTTTCCGCCGTGGTGGATTTCTTTTAGCGATATATGGCGCCGCCATTCTATCGACTCACACCGGATGCTTTGCTCGCGTTTAGATCAACGTGAATTCCTGTGTACAAAGCCAACGTGAGATAGCCAGGGCGTACCTCTGGCGCTTGTAAACCGAATTACCGGTATTAGTGCTGGCGCACGTTTACAAGCATCTCGCGCTTAGCCGGGGATATTACGGTTGTTCGGAATTACTTGTTTGATTGCCGCGTACGGGCGCAGCGCCGTACGGCGCGCCGCTGTCGTAGTACGAGCGACAAGATTAACTCGGTTACTCGAAACTACCCTCGTGGTAGACGCGCTACGGAAACCGCGACTTTCCTACGGATCTCTTCTAGATCTACCCTCTCATTCCTACCTTTGTTCCACCGGCACGTTCAGCAACATAGCTATAATCCCCGTTAATGTTTCGTTTGCTTCCCACGGAAATTAGACGGACACATTCTGGTTTTCTCGTCATTACGTTTGCACTGTGTGTTGTTCGTGTAACAATTGATAATTTCTATGCAACGTGCAATTTTTATATACTTAAAACTTAATGAGTCGAGAAGAAATAAAATATTTACAAAATTTTGTTTGGTAACAAAGTAGGCGTCATTAAATTTTGCAACACGATAATGATCTTATTAGTTCGTTTTCGATACGTACTAATTTTGCGAGACAACATCGAAAGTAGCTTGCAGCTTTATAGCACGTTGCGTAAATCAATTAAATCAGAGCGCGATCAATAATTCAGGCGCAGCTTTATGAACCTGTTCACTGTCGCGTATATGTGTGTACATCATCGGAATGTTAACACAAGTCCACAGAGTTGACAGTCTCACGGCGAGAATTCAATAATATACGGCGCAAACATATATATATATATATATATATGTATATATGTATATATGTACATATGTATTCGTTTTTGCGCTCACAGACTCGCAAGCACACGTATCGGCCGATCTCCCTCGGCGCAACATAAACGTGATTGATATATTATTAAGGGCGTCCATTAAAGAAAAGCACCGTGGCTGGATGAAATATGCCCTCGCGTTTCCAGGGGCGAGGGCCTTCCAAACCGCCCCCGAAATACGTCTAACGCAATGCGAGGAAAGAGAAAAGGAACGCTGCTCGGTGCGACGGCTCGCCTCCCTGCGGGGGGTTGAGACGGAATAAGACGGAGACGAGGAAAATGCGCCCGCGTAAATTTAACGGAAGGGGCGCGCGGCGTGACGAGGCCGCCACGTGGCGCCAGTCCCACGGTTCGGGCTTGCACAAGTGCAGCTCCGAGGTCAGAGGGTTAGAGAGGCCACCTTGCCGTCGTCTCTCCGGACGGTAAGTGTTCTAGCTGAGTCGAGAGAGAACAAAACGAGGAAGCTCGTCTTTCGACGAAACACGATCCGCCGACTGTCACTGGAGACGTTTAAATAAACTTAGAGGCGACTCTGTTTGATTAGGGCGACTTCTTCGCGACAAAGCGACGGGAAGTTTTCGACCGACGTGTGCCACTCCCCAACAGGGAGTTGCGTACGCGACGAAAGTTTGCTAAATATAACAGCGATCTGTAAAATAACATCGTACGTGCGCGGAGGAGTGTGAGTTTAAAGCCAAGAATTTAAATTGCTCTCTGTACATCGTATTATATTTCTTTTCGTGTATAAGATGCTTTAATTAAAAACGTTGTCTTTATAACTGATGGAATTTAACAAGCGCACGGAACGGTAGCGCATCAGCTGGTGTTATTTGCGTGCACGATGAGAATGCGATAATAAAAAGTGCAACAGCCGGGAAGAAAGACTAAAATCAATACTCGGGGATGCAATGTCAAGGTGAACCCTTTAAAAAAAAAAAAAAAAAAGAAAGAAAGAAAGAAAGAAGTCTAGCCTGCAGACGAGTGTACCCAGCGGTAACATTTCGGGACCGAATTTAATATCTTCTGGGAACTCGAAGGGAAACGCATCGAAACGAACGATTCGGGCCATGTTGAACAGTTTAATATCCAAAGGGTCCCACGGGGGACGAGGGCGATTTCCTTCGCGGAGGGTGAAAGTAGTCAGAGTAGTCGCTCGCGCGTCCGTTCGCTCGAAGGAGCTCGTATACGCTTCCTCTTCTCTTTCGTTCCCCGATCTTCATGATTTTCGCGCAACCTGCGCAGAAAGTGAATTCGGTGAGACAAAATGAACTCCGCCGAGACCGCACGTGGGCTGCGATATTGTTTATCAGACAGAGAAGCGTCGTCGCGAACCGCGTTTACGTTCGAAAATTATGTCTATCGATAAAACAAGAACTGATCAATATAATTGACAAGATAGAATTAGCACAAAGAGCTTATGTCTATGTGCGCGCACAAAACTCCCCGCAGATAAATTTAGTTTTCGTCCCTCGATCAGGAAAAGACGTCGTTTTTCACATAAGGATAGTGAGTCTATATCTTTCACCGTGATAAATGGCACTCGATATCGGAGACACACTGTGAGGGTACTTCGCCACCAATTTTCACGATACTCCGGCATCCCATCACTTTCGGCGAAACATACAAGAAAAACGCGGATACCGAAACACCGGCGAACACTCGTCGTCTCGGGCGAGTTTAAATATTCCGCAGCGCTCGCGGCGATTCGAGGAAAGTTTGGTTTCGCGGAGAGAGTATATAGGCCGGCGCTTCTCTCTCCGTCAGAAGAATAAGAACGACTGCGGGAAGGGAAAGACAGACGACGAAAAAGACAAAACGGAAGGAACCCTCGGTCCGTGTCGGCTTAATGGAACGGAATTGAAATCATTTGCCTGGCGACAGGCATGGCACGTCGTCGTCGTCGTCGTCGCCGTCGTCGTCGTCGTCGTCGTCGGTTCCTGAGCTTGGCAGTCCAGTCGCCGACGACACGCGTGTCTGTCTCTCTTTCCCCCGTTCGTCCGTATAATTGAAATTCTCGAAAGAAAAAGAGGGATACACTCTAGGGAGGAGAGAACGGAGGTGACGGCGGCGAGTAGCGACCGGGGAGAAAAAGAGAAGACTCCCGAGACGGATAGCACTACTAATGGAGCCCTGGTTAAGCGTCGGTCCGAGCTACAACGTTCATTACATTTATCTCTCCCTGGGTCTGTGGTCCTCCCCGAATGTCGGCCGGAGGGTCCTCCCCCAGCTGAACATAAGGCCGTTAAACGATTTAATTCAATTCGCGCGGCCGAGCGCAGAGCAGGGAGAGCGGCAGCACGGCGCGGCTTCATCGAATTTAACGCCTCCGCTGGTTTTGCGCTTTGGAAATCGCCGGCGCGGATTACCTTGCCTCAGCGTTTTAACGCGCGCGCCATCCGCTTCCGTCCCCGCCCTCCTTGAATTTTCACCAGCTCCACACCGCACTCGATCGTTTGATAACGCGCGTTCGCCATGGCTCGATCGTCATGGCGATCACCGCGTCG
Organism: Pseudomyrmex flavicornis; assembly: GCA_014825475.1. Taxonomy (NCBI): domain Eukaryota; kingdom Metazoa; phylum Arthropoda; class Insecta; order Hymenoptera; family Formicidae; genus Pseudomyrmex; species Pseudomyrmex flavicornis. Next base: position 49,851 of record QVNW01000576.1, read on the forward strand.
TGTAATTTTGCGTGATCGTCGGGAATAAGCCGTTCGAATATGTGCGTGACTTGATTTGAGGAGAGACGATTTGAAAAGAACTAAATATCGAAATAAATATCAGGAAGGAAATAGCTTCAATAATTTTCTACATAGCTACATGCGTGTGTATTGCGCAAAAGTCCCAATATTCGCTTATGTTAATATTTTCTTCTTCTGCTGTCTCAACAAATTTATCGCTACCTCATGTTTCGTTAATATCAAATCAAATTGTTGCTAATGCAGTTTGGTTGAAATGCTAAAGAATATTAATAATTCGTCATGTAACGAGGGAATTTCTATTTATTCTTACAAGAATGGTATTTGAATAACTCAGAATAACTGCGCGGAGTTCGTGGCAGTGCTACTACGCAACAGTCGAAACCATATTCCAAAAGTAGTTGGCAAGTCGCTTTGCAATTATTGCGTAGCCTGACGCGAACCTTGACGGTCGGGGGGGTTAGGTACGTGGCAATGGAGCGGCATGAGTGTCGAGTGAAGTTACGCGGGGAGGATAGCTGAGAGAAAGGGGAAGGGAGAAAGCAACGCGCCTTCACGACGAGTCTTCCGAAGAGTGAAGAACAATGTGAACTTTGGGATAACTTTGAGGAACGGGAATCAACATGAAAGGGGAAGTTTCCATCTCTAATTGGTATTTAGGAGATTCGAAACAGAGCCAAGTTCGAGTCGACCTTTGCGTGTATAATCCGTGTGCACGCACGTTTCGCGGAGCGCGCGCGTTTGTGTGCGAGTGCAGATTTAAACGCTTCCTCTTCGTCCCCGCGCGCGTCGTTCTTCCGAGACTTTCGGCGAGAGTCAGCCACTTGATGTTTATCATTTGCTTCGCGGGTTGGCGAAGGATTAAATTATGTACGCGTCGATGTGCCTTAAAAAGGTAATCTGGCCTAACTTTCACAACAAGGAACCGGGAGCGGGACCAGATAGGCAGATAGATAGAACTCGGATACGACTTCCACTTGAGATCCGAGGGGATTTCATCGCGGAGAGTTAGCGTGAAAGGTACGGGTAGGTAAGGGTAGATTGTGCGAGAGGAGAGAGAGAGAGACTTACATATATATGTGTATATACGTCTCTCAAAAGAGCTTCTCGTGTCGTCGAGCTTTTCACGCGCGAGTTGTCATGGCAGTTAATGCGCGTGCACGTTGTACACGCACGTGTGTGTACGTGTGGTTGTCGAAGCAGTGCGTATATTTACGGAACGTGTCTCTGCGAAAGAAGCGATTTTATATTATTCACAAAAGGTCTTCGTAAGAGATCAAGATCTCTCGCATGCTTCAGCGATCTGTCGTTCACGAAGAGTCGGAGAGGGAGGGGGCTACGAAAGCCATTGTGTATAAATAATATTATTTAGACAACTCCCCTACAGAATCCGAAGGGAATATCTTTGAACTCGCAGATTTTTGCGCATCAAAACACTGTTATCGATCGTTGGATTGTTGCTGTTCTCTCTGTGATGCATGATAAGTAATGTATGTGATAAGTGACGCGACGCAATACTCTGAGTTACGGCTCTTAAAAATTATCAAAAGATACAAACAACCAGATAGAGAGAAAGAAAAACATTTATTAACAAAAGTTAAATCTGTCTGTGGTAGGTAACAACAAACGATGAGATCGTTAGATGGCAGCAGATGTTAAGCAAACCGCAGTTTTACGTTAATTATCCGTTTTAAACAACCAGCTTTCTGGGTTCGCAGGGGTAGGTATTTAAGGGTGACTGGTTTGCGGCTGTTCACTACAGATGGCACCAGATTGTATTTTACCCTTCGCGCAAAACGCGAGAAACTACCATCCTCGCAAGGCAACAGCGCAAGCTTACGTGAAGTATTCAAAAAATAAAAGAATATAAAAAAAATTATTTTGACAAAAGTGAATTAATTACAATTTAAAAGAATATTTTTTTCTTTTACTTTCTTTTCCAATATGTAAGAATTTGTTTTATAAGATTTCCTCATTATATTGTCAAAACTTATCGATTGTGTGATATTAAACATTTCATCAGCATTTATGTGTAGAACGTACCATTAGATTATTCTCATAAGCGTTGGGCTGAGAGTAAAATAATATCGATAAGTGATAAGGCATACTGAGGATGAAATAATATTGATATAAGCTGTACCTATAACTTAGAGAAAGCGGAGAACGGAAATAGTCGATCGTGGGTGGTCAATGAATGAAGACCACTTTCTTTCGGCACGTGTTACCACCCTCGAAATGAGCCTCGGCCTCTCACGTATGTTGTACAATGAAAAGAAATAAAGCAGCGAGAGGCGGTCGTCGACGGGAGCCCGGAGAGGTCGATCGGCCACCATTAATGGACGAACCGGTGAAAGGACGGGGACTCTAGCGGTAAACGTGTAACGTCGGTTCTTTTGTGCGAGCACGAGGAGGACGGAAGTACGAAAAAGAAACGAGTTCTTACGATCGACTTAAGGATTGGGCGTAAAACTGCTCGATCGCTTTCTTTTTTTTTCCCTCGTGGTTTTCTTTCTTCTGATCACAAATTTTCTATTCTGAAAGACACGGCAATTGAATCGAACACATCTCATTTGTTAATATAAACATTTGATTTATTGTTTATTATGTATTGTATAAAGTTCTGACAATGTAATTAGAGAGATATGCGATATATTTTCAAGATCGAAAATAATTTCAAAACAGATAAAGAGAGAAAGTGTGTATGTTTACGTCCGAAAAAAAAAATCTTTTATGTGACATTTTTTTTAAGTACTTATTTATAGTCTGAAAGCGCCAAGTGTTGTATGTAATGAAGTAGAAATCGATTGAGTAACAGACTCACATCGTAACCGTCTAAATTTGTCGTGGTCCGAGATAAGATTTGGGATTCGGTCTATTCGTCACCGAATGTCTTCGCCGTCGCTTCCCCCGTTCACTTTTCCCACCGTCCCCTTTTCGCTTTCTTTCGCCTCCTTCTCCGAAGCCCGACGCTCTATTAGCAGTTTCTTAGAGCGATCCCGAATGGCATTCCTATTGATGCTCGCTATGTGGAGGTGTACCTTTAACGCGGGGGAGAAAAGAGCGCCATTCTAAGGCAAGAGAGAAGTTTATGGACTGGCTACTGCATTCTGTTCGGAGGAGGCGGACACTGGGAGCTCTGCGGGACTCCCCCTTTATATCGCTTCCACCTCTAACCTCTTTTCGACTTCCATTCCTTTCGTGCAATTCCCGACGATTCCCGTATTGCGGCTTCGACGTGCGTCGTCGTGTCTTACGGCGATTATCGCTAAGCCGAGAAATTCCGATCTAAGTGGATCGACCGGGGATTTTCTCATCTGAGCTGCGGTAGTTCCTTTTTAGTTTTGTGCGATTTTCGGAACATTAGTTCTGTCTCTTGCAACACTCGGACATCACACAGAACAAATAGATAACACAATTTCGCGCGCGATTGATCACGAGAAGTATTTTATTGTTTATATATACAATATTAGAGTTTACGAACGGAAAAGAAAAAAGTGATAAAAAAAAAAGAAAGAGAAAAAGTTGAAAGTGATATAAAATGTAAATTGTCTTCTAGTGCGTTTCGTGGAACACTGATTGAAATTTTTCGTGTTACAATCTCTTGCGGCAGTATAAAGACATCGGTACACTCCATGTACTCCGATCTTCCGTAAGAACTCGTTTCAGTAGGAAAACCTCGTCGACCGGAAGGATTGGATGATTCTCGTCCCATTCGCTGTGTGTCCCATGTGCCCGCTTTTGTCGACCTCTCCCGTACGTAACTTTCTCGACGTATCCTCTGTTTGCCGCTATTATTCGATTAAGCGCAATCGAGACGAACGTTCAAAAGTTTCGGGCATATCGATGTTTCATTCAGCGCGAGTGCCGAGAAGAATAAAAAAAAAAAAACAAAAAAACAAAAACAAAAAAAAAAAAATATTGTCGTTTCATCCACCAGTCGACTCACGTCGGCTGTTAGCGACGAGCGCGCGACTCTTCGCTCCGGAAGGAAGAGCGCAAATTGGATTATCCTCGGGCGAAGTTGCTTCGAAGAAAAAGTCAGCAACGAAGGGCGGCCTCTTCCTATATATACTTCCGGAAGGTGGCGGCTTAGCCGAAGCCACTCTTCTCTCTTTCGCGAAGTAGCTGGTAACGTCACTCGCCGCGTCAAGACTTCGAAGACGCTTCCTCCCCGTTTTGTCGCGAGAGAAAACGTCGTCGGTTGATGGATTGATATTTTTAATGCGGGAGACAGCCGATACTCGTGCCGGAGCGATCTAACCCTCCGAAATAAGACGTTGCCTGAGGCGTTATTGCTCCTTCGGGTAGGGGCGAACCTCGAGAAGAGCTTCGAGAATCGTCGGTATTATTGCCTAAGATAATGACTTTTCTTTCGGGAAAAGGCAGCGAGCGGAAGACCGATCGCTTGTTCAAATATTGTGAACGTCGCAATAACCAAAGTGCTTCCCGGTGACATTCGAGAGTAATAGAAATGCAGCCATGCTAAAATAATGGAGTTAAATTTGATACGGATGGAAACAAATGGGAAATTTAATTCCATTTGAAAATGTTATCGATGCCGGTTTGTTGTTTTTTTTTTTTTTTTTTTTTGGTAATTCCCGCACCTCTTTTCGATATTCGTGAAATATAACAACGTGCAAGAAGTAACAGAAGTTACGAACACAATGAGCGTATTATTCGCGTCCTCTGAGTAATCTCCCCGCATTCTTGCGCCCGGTATTCACCGCGCTATTTCTAGTAGTCGCAACGAGCGAATTAATAGCATTTCGTGCCAGCGGGATCGATATTCGGCGTGGCGGAACTCGCAAGAACGTCGTGAACCACGGCCTATCGTTAACTCCCCCGAGGAAGCAATTCCACGACGACCATGAATACGACGACGAAGACGACGACGACGACGACGACGACGGAGATGTTCGGTACTATTATTTCCTGAATTTCTAGAGAGACCTCGCCGAGACCTTATCTGCGACTGTAACCCGTTAGACTGGACAATGGTTACCGAACTACGCACGACGCGACGCATTCGGACACGGAAATATCGAGGCTGGCTTAATGCCAAGACCACTTCGAAATTGCAGTATAACCGGTACACCGACGAAGCCGTAATAAGGCACCGGTAGTTTCGTTGTTGACCCGTGACATCGGTGCGAACGTTTATCGCCATTGTTTCGCGTCAAAGTTCGACCGCACAACGCGATTTCTAAAACGAATAGGACTTCGTCTCCCGTACTAATCTCCGTATGGCAACAATTTAGACGCTCTCGGGAGAAACGCTAATTTCGAGGAAACACCGCTATGCACTATCCCGACGCATACTTCTGCGCTACGGATGCGCACAATAGCGCGAGCATACTCAGTGAATCGGAAATTATTTTCGGGAGTCTATATTGGTCTATTGTTTCGATCTCGAATTGCTCTATAAGCCGTTTTGTGATCTTGACATTTAAATATGTTAAAGGAAAACTGAGATTGACACTTCGTGTCAGTAAAATTTTTTTATTTTACTAACTTGACGAAAAGTCGATCGGGCGCTAGATTTTCGCACACATCTTTCTATTCTATATTACGTGTTTCTGCGATAAGTAATTCAATTTTAGCAGATACAACCCATCGCGGTCGATTTCAATATGAATCGATATGAGCCGCGAGCACATGTATGCGTTCGTATATAAAATGTAGAACGGGGAGGGTTGAGAGGGATCAGGACAGAGAAGAAGAGGGCGGCCGTTTCCGAGGGTGGCAGTTTCCGGTACAGAGGGAAAGGACACACCGGGCAAGCTGCATCTGCGCGTGACGGCCGGTTGACAGTTCGAACCACCAAGCCAAAACGGAATCATTAGCGTGGCCCGTTAAGGGGGTTACGAATTAACGGGCTTTTATCCGGCGGAACGACGAAATTCGACAATATGCCGGACTAGAGTATTCCATTAGCGATTTTGCGATGCGTCGTCAAACCGGCGTCGCCTGGACCAGCGTCGCCGACGCCGACGTAATTTAATATGTCGATATATAGTACGCACGAATGCACGCGCGTACTTGCACTTACGAAAGCGCATATGCGTGTGATGTGAGGGCTCGTGTCTGTGTCCGTTTGTGCGGAGGGTGTAAACACATTTACGCGTCTCCGATATAAAAGAGGGTAGAACGCGCGAAAATGCCCTTCTATAAAAACGTCACATTGTTGCGCCCGGATACCGCGAGCGGTCGTGAAAACGGAAAAGCCGCGCCGGAGTTACTTCTGCAGGATGCGCTCTGGATCTCCGTTGCCGATACCGATCCCTCTCTCCCTCTTCGAGCATTTTGAGATCAGCATCTTTTTCAACTTCATCGTGCATCGATCGAACGACTGACTAAATTTTTTTGCTCGTTAAGACGCGCCGATGACATGTATAATTTATAAGGTTTCTTCGGGCGAGAATCAAGCGCTTCTTGCGTCTTTCGTGAGTGTATGAATGCTAGTGTGTGATTCATGAATTTCCATCGGTTTCGCCGGTATAATGGTTCACAAATGCTCGCCCGCGTCGACGTGACTGCGAGCAAAAACAGCGAGTAGAGATATCTCGAAACGTGTTCGCGTCCGTCCTAATAGTTCGTATATAAGCGGCTCGCAGATAGTTAAATAGTTAAATTCATCGGCACTCGCGTTATTTGCGAGAGATGCCGGGATTAAACGTATTACGACGGGGAGAATCTGCCTCGTGCAAATCGGCTACACATCAATGAAAAAATAATCACGATAATGGGAAACGACGAGATATTTCCGGTGAATGGAGGGGTAGAATTCGGTTTGCATTCGGTGAAATAATTAATACGGCGCTCTTGTGGACGTGAAATTGCATGGGAATATTGATCTCGCACGACGAAAAAAACAACAATGCGCGGCAGCGGTGGCGGTGGCGGCGGCGGTAACACAATATTACACGATCATATTTTTAAATCGGAAACCCGAATACGAACCCATGTTTGCGTCGAACGTAACCTCGCGCTATAATATTCCGAGCGAGCATGTGAAAAATTGCTTTCGAAGTCACATTATTTATCATATTGTCAAAGAGGCAATTTTTCGCTATATTGGATATTATAAATGGAAATATTTAACGTTCGAGCGCGGCGAATGTGATAATGTCGAAATCGATCGAGGTTAATAAATAATAATTAAATAATTATTAGGGTTTAGCAATTCTTAAAATTTCTGTTTATTTATTTCTTGTTGAATCTAATTTTCCTGTTTACACAAATCACGCAAATAAATAAATTGCTTAACGCGCGGAATAAATATCCTCCGCGTGAAATATGCGGAACGTGTTATTAATTGACAGAGCTCTGTGTATGTGTGTGTGCGCACACGAAAATGTAAAACGTATATAAAACCACGCTCGTCACGTTGCTAATTTTCCGGATACGGAATATATTTTCCGCCATTCCGATTATTTCGCGTTTTGTCACTGTCGAGTTTTAATTTTCACGTGTTTTGCGTATCTTTAAACGATTGCGCAGATATTACCAGATATAATGCTAATCGCAAATTCAACCGAAAACAGAAGCTTCTGTGACATGTGCGAATAATGAAATAAATTGTTACACGAATGCGTGAAATATATCCGAATTTCTGTTGCTAAATAAAATGAATATTTTGCGTCGAATGTGAAGAAGATTTTTTTCATATGTTTTTAAACGTTTGCAATCTTTACATAAAAGCAATAATAGATGTATAGTCTTAACTGTGCGTATGTTGCAAGCGAAAAATATTCGACTGTCACAATCAGCATAATTTGTTGTGCGAACTGTCGCGGGATGTCGCAACTCGTTCATCTTCCGCTTTTCACTCGAGCGCAACTTCTCTTTTTCTCATCGTAATCTGCAAGAGCTACGAGCGGGCGGGCGGGCGGTGTTGTCGTCGCGGGAACAACACGCCGTCGCGCCCCCGCAAGTGCGGTTTTGACGTAAGCGAACGAACCCCGGGTTTAATAGCATTTCCATTTGCCTAATGATCACGACGACCGTACTCGCGTATCGTGGCCCTATCCACGCTCTTATCGCATTTCCTCTCCGGTACACACGAGAAGCGCTGCGCCGTCTCTCTCTCTCTCCTCTCTTTCTCTCTCTCTCTCTCTCTCTCTCGTGTCGTTGTTGGGTCGTTGCCGGTTGTTGTTGTTGCCCGGTATCGCTCTCGGGTATTCGCAGTCTCCGCTGATTCCGGAGATTCCTGCTCCTCGCGCAGACACCGGCCATTGTGTGAAAGCTATTCGGCAAATAAGATTATTACCGCGTATATAAGTCGCCCGCGTTACGCGGATTACACCCGGTAGAGCCACCTCAGCGCTCGTTTTATGCCGTCCGCGGCACGAACATACATGGTACCTTTCTCTCTCCCTCTCTCCGCACGAGGAGGAAGGTCCTGTCTACGTATCGGGCGTATCCTTACCGCGGGACCAATGTACCTACACGTGGGCAAATATGTGCGGAAGCTCCCAAACTGGTTCCACACGCCGCAGACGATGTTTGCGGCGCGCGAGTCCCGATCGCGATTATACACGGCGCATTCGAATGCCGTGGTGTATTTAGAACGAAGAGAAAGATAAGGTTTCCCTCTCTGACATTCACAGACTGCGCGCTTCACGATCAGTCGTACGTCACTTTTATTTCTCCTGCAGGCGCTTTTTGATAAGATCTCTTATACACGAAGTATGTGTGTGTCTTTTTTTTTCAGAAACATGTTTCAGAAATATTTTCCGAGATATACCGCAGATATTAAAAGTTAAATTACGAAGAGCAAAAACGTTTATAATTTAAAAGTCGTTAATAATCTCGAACTTGTAGATAATGAAACTTTTTCACTTTGTTGAGAAAGTTTTTCAGAATTCCTTCAGCGATACAATATATACCTCTCGTGTGTTCTATCCTCGTGTATCATGCCTTTCGAACGTTCATCGGTTCATGAAAAACTGTCGCTCGGTCGTTCGCTTTTTAATCGTCCCATTGTCATCCGACGACATATACGCGGTAATTACGACCGGTATCTTCCGGTCTACTCCGGTTAATATCTCGCTGCCTCTCCGCACCATAATCTCACGGACTCATTGAAACTTCGCGTAAAAGCGATAGCGGCTTTAATAAGCACGCCTAATCTGCAACCAACAGGAGGAACTCTTTCTGTCTCTCTCGTGCACAATCGCTACACATCTAGCGCAGCGATGACGTTCAGAATAGATTTTCTTTTGAACGTTCGTTTTACGTTCTTCGCGTTTTTAATATCGTTGAAAGAGAGACGGCATATTTATATTTTTTTTTTTGCACGGCTTGGGCAACAAAAAATATTAATGAAAATCCCCGTCCGTAACAAATTTTTAATGCATAAGCTACTTTCGTCCGTATTTCGAGAAAAGAAAGGGAGAAAATTGATTTCCGCGATGAGATATACAAAAGGGGATTAGAATATGATATGAGAGAAAAACAGCCTGTGGACCTATCTCTGTGATTTGCATGAAATTCTTTCGCCGAAATGAAAAACCGAGCTTGAATATGCAGCTTACATCGGCCATAAATTTCTCGCGTACTTTCCGAGCCAATATACCGGAAATTTGTTTTCGGCACAGCAGCTCGTTCTCGTGCAAGACTTCATCACCTCACATATTGATCGATACTGATCGATAATACATGATTATGATGGAGTAGCAAAAAGGTCTCGTAAAACTCGGTCGTGGATGCAGCCTCGGTTGCAGCCTGTCGAACCTACCTGAGAAACTTTAAAAGCTTCGACGGAGGTGCTTTCACGCTTCGCGTAAAAGTTTCAACGTATGCCGTCCGTGCGATATTTTGCTTAAAATTATAATTACGACCGGAATAGAGGAAAGAGAATAAGTTGTGGCCTCGAGTAAATGACATGCAGATGTTTGTAACAAATTTTGCCTTTTGTTTTTTTTTTTAAGCGTACATAAACTTTCAACTTTCGTGCTTTTTTCACGTGTGAAAAAGCCTCTGAGATTTATACCTCGGTAATTTTGTAGAAATTAAGGCTGCAAAAAACGCACGATTGGTCGCAAGTTATGAAACGCAAAGTGTTGAAAAAAAGTAATTTGCGAAAGATTATTTTAATGTATTGCAGACACTCTTCAAACTGTAATATAGACATTACATTTTTTCACTGATTTTAATCTCACGGGTATGTAAAGAACTTGCCGCAGCATCCGCGGCATCTTCCTGTTACATCCTTTTATTCTTTCTGTTGTTTTAGTGATCGTAATCTCTTGCAGGAAATCGCATAGTATCGTGCTCTTTTTTTAATGATACTTCAATTTATATATAGCTCAATTATACTTTCATACATTGATCAAATTTGATTCAGTACAAAAAGATATATAAGATAAAAAAATTAACAATACGATGAAAGTGATAATATGAGTAGTAAAACTTTGATAAATTTTTAATTTTTTTTTTTTTAATTAAGAGATAATAGAGAGTATGAAAAGGAGTGTGCGCGCGTGTGTAATATTTGATTCTAGATAATTATGGCGGCCGCTATAATTAATCTTCATGCAGAGCACTACCGAAAAAGGCGACGTACGTTTGATATGGAGTAGCTACGATTAATACGGAATGCTATCGTTACGTATTCAGCGCGGCACGTCGTTCACCTCTACGGATACGTAGGTGTAACTTGAAGACCGCGCGCGTCTTTGTATTGCGAATACGTGTGTCATGTACCTTCTATGCCGGGAACGAGACGCGAGCAAGTTAGCTCCGGCATTGGGGAGGTAGACGTTCTACGACATGCAAATCATATCACTGCCGTCTACTGTGTGTCTCTGTCACGGCCGCGAGCGTGATATCATAACGGCGTACACGAATATGTATAAGCCGCGACGTTGATCGAACTTAATTTCATTCATTATCACGACGTGACGCGGAAGTGGTGCCCCGGACAATCGTACGCTCGCGAAAAGAATCGGCAATGTGATAAATATTATTATTTAACTGACGCGAAGTCACGTTTTAAGTTTTAAGATTTTGATGAGTAACAATATTTTAAATTTACGGTGCGGAGAGAATTTGTAGAATAATAACACACACACACACACACACACACACACACACACACACATGCGCACACAATAAACACACAAAAAAGCACAGTCAAGAGTTATTTAAGATTATATCTAAGACTGTGCATATTTTTGTTCCGAAGAAAGACCACTTTCTTTCTTTAGAGTCTCCCTTAATAAAAGAATGCTTTGTTTTTTTTTTTTTTATTTTTTTTATTTGCATTTATCTCCCAGCAAGTTTCTTGTTCATATACACGACTCAACGATTCTTCGAGATAAAATGGCTCAAGCCGGCGAGAATAATGACCTATGGACGCACATTCAGACGCTCCTTTTCGGAAGCATTTCTGCGGAAGAAGTTGATGCGTCGTTTGCCATCTGAGATTCTCGATGAAGAGACATCTCGCGATCTTTTTTTAGCCAAGGTAGATGGATGGTATATATCTCTTGTCTGATATCCGTCTAGATATCAATGCCGTTGGTTTCCCTCGAATGCCACCGCGACGGAGATGGGATAGAAAGGTTTTTAAGTAATTGCGCGCAGACGTTCTTGCCTCCTCTCCTTTTTCCCCTCGTCTCTTTTTCCTCACGAAAGCGAGTGTCCCGCGTTCGTGCATTTCTGCGAAGGTCGAGGACGAGACGCGTGGGAAGGAGGATACATGCGTCGCTACGGTTATGATTATTGCTCTCGCGCGTCACATCGGATACAATATCCCTGATGATGTGAGGTTTATTTCTCGCGTCTTTTTGCCACTTTGGCGGTAATGATACCAATGGATTTATTTGCGTCTGTGTCATATTTGTTTCACCATGAAAGCCTCTGTAATACGCCGAGACGGTTCTCGACGTTCAACGTTCGACTTACAATGCCGAGGTCTTCTCCGTGGCCGTAAAACGCGACGTGGCTATAGGTGTGTATACGCGCGCGATGGTGTAGCTACGTGGTGTGTAGCGGGAAGCCGCGTTCTGTTCGTCTCGCAGTGTAGCCAGGCGATTATGTAAATGTTGCTCATGGAAGCGCAACAGATGCCTTTCGCCGCGACTCTCCCGCACCTCCTCCGGTTTCCTCCGGTTTACCCGTCTGTATCTAAGGGATACGCCTACACCCTAATCCCGATAGCGTTTTCAGAACGCGACGCTTCGCCAGAATATTGTTTACATCCTTCGACGAAATTCCTTAGAAATTCCGGAGAGTGCAAGGCGGTTCGCCTAACGCGCCGCGTGAGGAGGGTGCGAATTGAAAGGGAAACGATCGAATAGCGTTTCCTCCCCGTACGCGCGTTACCGCCGTTGTTACAACGCGCCCGCGAAACTTGCCGAAACTTCGTGCGTGGCTATACACTCGATAGATCGTGGTTCGCAGCGCAGCGCGATAAGCGTGTATCACGTACTACACCAGCGCGGTAAGCGGCTCTGCGCTTCAAGAACGCGTGATTATCGAGCAGAGAAAGTTCCGCGGATTCTAATCGGCGAGACTGTGGGTGTTCCGTGGGTGCGATCTCGATTGTCTTCGCGCGTTACACCCTTTCCCAAGAGCTACTCGAGACTATTACCCTCGTAGAACTCGGGTTCTCTTCTGCGCACAGGATGGTTTCTCTCGAGATCATCGCGCTTAGGTTCTACTCTTTCTTCTTCCTTTCCTTCTTCCTCTCTCCCACCTAACGAATGATTATCGAACATGCAAGAGAGAGAGAGAGAGAGAGAGAGAGAGATTGGCGCAATCGTGCGCGCATTAGATCACATTAATATATCGATTACAAGTGCACCGGTGTGCCATTAGCGTACATTAGCACCTCCAATTTACGCTCTCTCTCTCTTTCTCTCCGCGAACACGATTAAGATAAAATATGCGCATCCGCTGTATTATCTATATTACCAATAAGGAGGATTCCCTGGATCGCGCACGTATGATGCACGTTTCGTGCCACAAGGCTTACTCGCGGATTACTTACTCGCCGCTAACCGCGCTCGTACGAGAAAAGAAAAAGATTGGCAAGCTGTGTACAAGAAGAACTCGTATTAGTTCTTGCGTATACGGTGTGTCCCCCGGGATAATCGTGCGTCCAACCGAGATAAATAGCGCCAACAGTATCTCGCAACACGAACAAGTCGACGGGCAGTACAGATATTATCTCGAACGCGTAGGATAAAGAAGGTGCGAGGTGTCGTTAATAATTGCTTCCTCCCTGAGGAATGCCAACTCGGTTTAATCGTCTCTCGCGAGTCTCTCTTTAAGCGCGAGAGAAGCGCGCGCTATTATGTGTATATATCCTCACGCACTACGCGCGGACCACTCCAGTTATGCGCGTCAATATTCATGATCGGTCTCTCGTAATCGGTATGATAAACAGACCCGATGTAAATTTGCATATTAGTATCAATCACTCGGAATTAATTCGCACTTTTATCGCGCGCTTAGGGTTTTACAAAATATTTCAGTTCGCATGAATCAAACTGTCGTCGAATAGTTTTTTGCACAACGAGTATTTGTGATTATACGAGTATTTGCAATTATATATAGCACACATTAAGTTTCTACGCGTTGAAAAGATTTTTGTAAGATCTTGTTCTCACGATAAACATGAAGAGTTTATGTTCTAATAATAAGACAAGTATGATGAGATCGTTCGTACGCGTGTAACGCGTGTATAAAAAACATTTCTCATTTTTTTATAGAATAATTGCCAAACGTATTTCGAGAATGTTATACACTTGCCCATCAACGAGTGAAAAATTTACGTTGTCCTCGAAGGCACACGTGGCAATTACCACGGTGGCTCGTCTGTAGTGAACGAACAAGTCAATATTCACGGCCTCGTGTTCCATAATAATATAGTAAATGGGCCTCATTGCTTATGGCTTTACGAGCCGCGAAGTGCCAGCGCTTCAGAGTGACATGATTACTTTTACGATAGTTGATGAGCCATGCCGGACGAAGATGTAAAGTTTCGTGCGAATTGATCGCATCGTATAACAGACCTCATCGCGCATGATTATGCATTTTATCACGCGCGCGTTATAAATGGCTTATCTTGACGAGAATATAATTCTTTTTCATAACTAAATACTTTAGATAAATTATCGCGCCACGCAGGTGAAATTGTAATAAAGGTGTGCGAGGTGTCGTTAATAATTGACGTCGTTGATAATAAACGAATACAAATAAAAGATATAGTAAACATATATTTAATGGAATCTTCCGATTCGCTTTTATTGTACGTAATAAGTTGAGCAAAAAAAAACCGCATAACAAACGAGATGTATATCTGTTTCTTAAATATTAAAATTTATATTTTTTAGCTTTCAATTTATGCATACAATCAGAGAAAGAAAGAAAAAGAGAATCTCACTTATTTAATTAAATTCTCATTCTCGAAGAGACTTTACATTCTGTTGTACCTGTGGTGGGTGTGCTCTTCAAGTTTATCAAGTTTATTTTAAGTAAAATTGACTTTGTCTATCTATACTATCATGCACTTTTTGTTTTTCACGGAAAGGATTCGTTCTTTTTCTCGTTACTTTGAATTTGGGTGCTCTAATACTAATAATAATTCATAGGAAGGATAACGCGGCTCGACAAAGCCGCAACTATTTATTACAGTCACCCCCGGTGGGGGCCCCAGGTTGCACACGATAATGCTCCCAATGCACTGATGACTCATTCAGGAAGCCTCAGATGGTGTCGAGCTTGTTTCGTACATTTCGTCGATCACGGCCGCAGATACAACGGCCATTTTGTTCACCGTGGAAAAAATTGCAATAAGTGATTGTTCAGAAAGCGCTGTTAGTTTGCGAAGCGAATAAAGAAGCAGGAGCCATTACATTATTTTTATTTAAAAATTTATGCAGCGTTAATGAGCACGCTCGTATGTTTGATCAGTCATTCCGCCATGTCTTAATATAATTATTAACGCGGTCGAATAATAGTCAATTTATTTTTCTTATCATTTTCATCAGATGTTATTTTATTTTTGATCAAATAAATTTCTTGTTTGATAAATAAACACACGATGTAAAATTTATCTGTAAAACGGTTTTGAACAAACTGATGGAGAACCAAAAATGTATGTCGAAGATCAAGAATATCACTTTGAACAGGAAGGTCGACTACCTATCGAGTTATTTCTGGAAAACAATGTCGGTGAATCGGTCTTTCAGTTGCAGCGATGCGGCAACCTTTGTTTCCCGTGATTGGATCGATCGTATCAGCTTGTCTCTTCTAGCTTTTAAAGATACAGCTGGAAAGCAATAATTTTCCGAGTTTTCGTGGAACAAACTACCGGACGGTAGTTTGTTCTTCAAGCGGTGAGAAGAAAAAAAAAGCGATGGGTGGAGACGATGACGGAGGAAGGGTAAAGAGAAGGCGCAGACACCATCGGTACATTCTTTGACAAGCCAGGTGATAATGAATTATTCAATCGGATAATCACGGCCGTGTCGCGATTGCGAATCAGTTGCACGACCGGTCGAGTGTGTGCGAGTATGTATGAGCGAAACGCCTTTACATACGAGTGATTCGTCGAGGCAGTCTATGAAACAGGCATTCTCTCGCTCTCAGATCATTAGTATTTCGCACATGTGTCTAATGACTGCCGTTTAACGATTACTAATTCGACGTTGACCTTGGTTAATTGAAGAATCTTACATCCTCGCAAAAGTCTAAGGTTTTAAACTTGGATAAAGAATTATGACGTGGCACAGCGTATTGCAGAAAAATAAGATTATTTTCTATATTTTAATAAGTAAAAATACACAATACTGTTACATAATAAAAATAATATAGATAATAGCATTTTTACGAAGACATTATTAACTCGTGCCTCACACACGTCGGTCTCTCGAATCTACAGCATCGTTACGTCCGTTCGCAACTTTTACAACACCTTACGAAATATTATCACGTAATGTCGTAAACACACAGCGGTTTCACGCGCTCGTAAAACGACCAATTGACACATGGTGGTATAAACAACCTTTATCATGAGCAATGCCGCGATAATGAGAAAAATAATTCTTTTTATTACTTAGTTAGACACCTGTGCTCTATTTTCTTAGTGTATTTTTACAATCTACTTCTTTATATATGATTACGCGCGAGAGAGAGAGAGAGAAAGAGAGAGAGATGGAAAGAAGGAGAGAGAAACACATAATATGAAAACTAATATATCCTCAAAGAGAGCCGCGTACGTGCTAGAATTAAAAAAAATAAAATATCACATATTTTTTGTGCAATTGCTGAAAGATACAAAATTATTATATATATATATATATTTTTTTTTAAGAATCACTTAGTTTTAGAAACAACGGAGGATCAAATAAGCTTTATTTCTATTATATTTTATATACGCGTATTTTTCTCATATTACTAGAAGCTTGTAAGGATAAATCTTGAAAAAATTAAATCAAATTAGAAATCGCAAAACGAGCCGCCGGGTAGTCCCCTCCGTGGCTGTTTGTCCTTGCTTTTCAGTGTGGCCCCGCATAAACATTAAACGCCTCTTCGCGGTTTTAACGGGTCGTCGTAGCATTACCAGGTAAAGTCGTAAGCGCGCGCGGTGTGTTTCTGCGGCCATAAAACAGGCGGTTGGCACGAGATGAGGGTAGGTATGCGCGCGTACTTTCCCCACACCGTTCTTTCCGCGCTGAGCGAACGATACTCTCGAAGCACCATGCTCGTCGTGTTCGCTAACGTGTTGGCGAACGCGTGCCGACGGAAGCTGCGACACGGTTTGGCTCTCAGAAGGACAAATAGAAATGGCCTCCGGGGAAGAAGGTCGCCAGATAGAGGGAGAGTATGTACGTGATAACGACGAGAGGGAGTTTGTTGTTCGTTCTGGTAGAATCCCCGCAGATACCCAAAGCCCGTCATCTCATTTGGACCACCGGCCACCCGTTCCCCAACATCCTCTTAGCAGTTACACCCTTCACACTCAGCTATTTTACGCGAACGCAACCTCGCGCGAGCAAACTAGTTTTCTAGATGCAGAATCGTAAGATATCTGACCATGGTTGAGCTCCGATGAGCTAAGATTTAACCGATGAAATAACTATGTCGATTAAATAAAATAATTCGTTTAACTTTTTTTCTTTTTTTTTCTTTTATGAGATCGCACACACGGATTCTATTCGATATATGACGTGGAAAGGATATTACACGCGCGTGTGATTGGATTGCGACAAGGACGAACGAGCGATTGAATCTATGCAAGGCTTACGTGCATATTCAGGATTGTTGTCTGAGTTTCCGTCATACCAGCTGCAGATTCGCAGACGCGGAACGTTATCCCGCTGTTACTCCCCCGCTTAAGAATCCTCGCCGCAGACTATGTACGTATGCATGTCCCTGGATATATCTTGTACAACATGAACCCTATGACGATGTACTCTGATATGTACGAAGTAACAGAAACGATAATAATGTCCGTGTAAGTTATAAGTAAACGCTGGTTGGGGTGGTACAGTTTGCGGTAATGTGCGAAACCTTCTTGAAATATACTCAGAAAGAACTTAGTCACACAAATATGTGTTTATATACAACATCAGTAAAAAAAAAATGAATAAAAAAGTGAAATTTTAACAGATATAAATTAGTAAAATTGTACATATATCAAACACAATATAATCTTATTTGAAATGAACGGGAACGTCTGGCTCGAGCGTCAGAACAAAAAAAAAAAAAAAAGATCACGCGGTAACTCGAGAACACAAACGAGAAGGTTCTTATCCTTTAGCGGCGTGAAGAAGCATCATGACCTTAACCCTCATTAGTCACTCGACACTCTCGACCGATCGGGATCAGCGCCATGCGGTAAACACGGCCCTACGTTTCTGACGATTTAAAATAACCACCACCTCGGTTTTTCTTTTACCTGCGAACATCGCGCGTTGCTCAGGTAACCCGGTAACTATTCAAACAACAACTTTGCTTTTTATTTTTGAGATATCAGCTGGTACGCGCACGACGACGGGGTTAGACGATTGTGTTTACGCAAAGAATTCAACGGTCGAGTCACGGTGACGATGCATAGTGAATAGGAAACTGACACAACGTAAGGAACTTGACAACGCGCGAGCAAGGAAGCGCGCGCCGGCTCGTCTTGGCGATGATAATAAATCGTCGAGAAGACGATGACGCGGATGTTTGTGAAAAGCTCCGGAGATCGGCAGATGAATCGAGTTCTTCGACAATGGACCGTTGCTACCGTGTTGTGTGTGCGTGAGCGCGTTGCGGTAAAAGTACCCGAGTAATAGATCTTAATTGGATCCTTTGAGAAACATATTTCATAGTCAATTACCTTAATGGTCGGCGTGCTTGAGAAAGCGTGCTACTAATCTTGGAAAATCCTTGAAAGAATCGTTTGCAACATTCTTACGCATTTGAATTTGTACAGGATTTAATGGCCTTCGGAGCTATTTGTTATGTAAACGAAGACGTTTTTTACGAATAAGTAAGCGCGACGAATTCATAGTTGTCTTCGAATAATTAATCTCGCAAAATAATTTATTCGCTTATTTAACACAAGAAGGATATATATGTTGTTCTTTGATGTGTTTAGCTTTGCAAAAAGAAATATGTGAGTTTTTCTTTTAATACTTTTAATATACTTTACAGAAATTGTTTGCTTTTCTATTTCCTTTTGTTTTTTGTTTTCTATTTTCCTGTTTTCTCTTTGATATGACAGTTATTGTATCGAAGCAATATCGCTCTGTCGAAGTTCCAATTCAAAACATTTCGGGAATTCAATCTTGTTTCATTAAGTTTGGACAAGTTGCTATTTCCGAACACGTGAGAAACCGTGTCATGTTTGATCGTGTTTTGTACTCGATAAATAAATTGTTTTATTGGAAACATTTTTTGATGTGACAATTTATGTACGTATCAATTTAAATCATTTTGCTTATACAAAATACACAACGAAAGTATTTTGTTTCGAAATCATATCTTAAAAAATCTACAGATGTTACACTTTAGTTCTGTGCCACTTCTGTGCCAAATCCTTTATTAGTATGTGCATACAGATGGAAAGTGTATTTAATAAAACTCGAACAATAATATTAGTTTACTTTACATACGCAAACGTATCGTGTGTATTAACCACGCGTTATAATTGGATTCTCGACTGAGCGAGGATCATCGAGATATTTGAAGTGACGAGGATTTGTGAGTAATAACGCGCGCGCGCGCGTTGGCCCTTTCATCGGATATAATCTAATTTCCTTCTTGCTCCCATGAGATGTTTATATCTCGTGGAATTATGCGCTCGATTTGGATTTATAATAAAGAGCTTCGGGATCGGGGAGTGCTCATTCGGAGGCGCGAGGGCGCATAAATTATGGTAATCCACGGCGTGCCCAGAGGAGGCTCTCCGACGATTTAAATTCAGTTAACGTAACGCGTCTGATTTGAGGCTGGCGAGCCACCTGCCGTTAAGTGGCCGCCGATTTTAAGAATGAAATTCCTAACGAGCCCTTAAGGTAAGTCCTCTTCGTTCTCGCTCCGTACAAAAAAAGAGGCCCTCCGGATTCGTGACCCACAAATTAAGTAAAATACACGTTTCATGCCGACGGCAGTTTACCGTGTTTTTGCCGAAACGAGAAACGTCGTTTCGATCGCGACGCTACGAGATATAAATAATTTATTTCTCAAAATGTGCAGGTACAACTAATAAAAAGTTAATCACTGCTTATTATTTATTTATACATACTTTGATAAGATTACTCACATTGAAAAAAGTATCTAAAATCAATAAACTTATAATTACACCGTTACAATTACAGATACGGTTGAAACAATAATACTAATTAAGTAAAACTTTAATTACATAGATTAAGTAAATTGTCACAAGTGAAACGTAAGTTACTTGACAAGTTTTTGAAAAGGCGTGTTTTCCGAAATCATCTCGTTGCGCGAACACTCTCATCAACTAATTAATTAAATTTATTCATACCTATTTAGTGTATTTCCATGTAAGACGGCGTATGCTCGTAATGCGGACGGGAAATTACCCGGTAAGTTCTTTCGTATAATCGGAGCTGAAGTTTAGTGGCACTAACTCGTTGCCGCGGCGCTCCGTGGAGCCAATTAATTTAACGAAGTGCGCCATTACCTCTCTCTTGGTGTCGGATAAGCAAAATCAAAGGCCCGAACTGCTCGGGGAACTGTTCCGTTTCCTTTTCCTTTTTTTTTTTTTTTTTTTGTTTCCAGCGGAGCAAGCATCACGCGCCACTGCTGAGAGAGATGCAGCTGAGCAAGGGATTTCTCAGACGCGGTAAATGCGCGCGCGCGCGCTCGACACAGATTCTCGCGGCGATCTTTTTTATCGATCGTCCAAAGCTGCGCGCCGCGGATTCCATCGCGTTCGAGCATCTCAAGCTCAGCAGATAGCATTACGCGGCTTATCAGCGCCAGCCTTGGCAGCCTGTTTGTTATTGTTCGTTCGCCTCCTGCATATCGATTTAAGCGGCATTTCGATAAACTGCGTTAGATAACACTTTTATACGAGGGGCGATGTGCATCGTCCTTATCGAAACGTGTGAGATTGTGACTCCGCATAAGAAATTGCGATTCGAATTAACAGCGTCTTTCTCGATATCGAGTCTCGTGTCTTTCGTGACGGCACAGCTGCCGCATCATCGCTCGTAAGAAGGCACGCTAATGGGTCGCGTAAGTATAGTAGAAATGAACGCTAATGGGATAAACATTTTCCGAAAAGCAGTTTCTCTCCCCGCATTCGAGGCACTTTTCGACTTCTAGGAATAATATTTACGCAACGATTTGCTTCTTCTGAAGCGATCTTAAAGAAGAAAGATATATTGTCGTCCGTAAAACATGATGCACACATCGCGTCGCTCGGGTTATATAATTAGTTCACACAGAGCAGATGTAATTATAGATTCAGTTCAGTCTTTCACGTATTTATCAGAGAATTTATAATATGTGTATTAGTTTTTCTTCAAAATAGATATAATTTTATTTTCAAATTCTCTATAAAGTACAAATAAATTTTACCTGCAAAGAACTTTTGCAAACATTTTTATTTTAATTTTGAAATGTGGCGGTTTTATTTTTTGTTTAGCAAATTAAGTGAATAAATTTTTTCTAAGAAGCGTTTTAAATAATATTGATGTAATGAAAGTGAATTATATTAAAGCGCACATACACTGTCGCGACAATCGATTTTCAATAACACCGCCATTTTTGTCTGTACAACTTTCCGCAGCATCTTTTAGATTTGTTGCGAATTTCATACCGCACATTCTACAAGCCATTCTACATAGTTTTGAAATACCCTATTCGAATGCTGCCGGTGTCATCTTCGCAACTTTTCTGGAAAGTGGTCTCGGACTTTTTGGTCGTTCAACTGTTTCGCGAAGGAACGAAATGGCAAGTCCCACCGTGCTCCGCGCGGCGTCGGTGGTTACGAGAAAACGGAAGAATTGCAACGAGGAGAATTGCGCGGGGAATGCGGCGCGGCGCGGTACTTCGAAGGAGAGATAGTTTACTGCGGCCGACAAAACAATAAGGGTCGCTAACTTCGGGGGAAGTTCTGTATATTTTAAAACGTCCCGAAACGCGCGCCGCGGAACTTTGGGAATAAGCATTGACGTAACGGCGGTTTTATTGGAGATTTATTCCGTAGAAATATACGGACACGCAATGATGCGCGACCCGTAAACAGGAATCATTCGCCTTGGGAGCGGGGCAAGAAGGAAACACGTCGAACTCGAAGCTTTTGAAAAATTTTGTCGTTTTATTGCATCTAATTATCATCGGTTATGTGGGTCTTTCCTCGTTCTTCTTGCGGTTTCTTTTGCGGTCGGGACTCCCACCGTTGTCGTCCTGACGTCGGCGATCCTGTTCTCGTTCAGGTTTATCTTGTCCAATGAACGATGATTAATTGGCGTACTGTTGCGTGAATCAAAATCGACAATTTCTCATGAACATGTGCAGAAATTTTCTTAGACGATGGCGAGAACGCTGTAAAGGTAACATTAATAAAGTGTGTTTTTTTTATTTAATCCGAAGATTCAGAGAGAAATATCTGCAACGTATCTCCTAATTATTTATTATTTTCTCTTTACTATTTATCTATGCAGAGATATATTTCGTGGATAAACACACGCTAATTAATCTTCCTCCGTGAAATAAATTTATGCGCTATTTAAGTGTATCGAGAATTCTATCTTTGTCGCAACTGTACTCAGCTTCTTCAAAAACGCGCATCTTCCAACCTTCGTCGAAATGATCGATTGATCGTAGTCCGCAACGGTACAGCCGTTTTGTCTCTTTGTATCGGAGATATCATCTCGCGCTGCGTATATTAATATGCTGAAACGTATGAAAGAAAAAGGCGACACTAGATACGATATATATATATATATATACGTTCCATGTGTGGCGTGCGTCAGTATAATACACAGTGCTAACGAACAACTTGATCGTAAAAGCTCATTAGAAATGAATCAATCGTCGATAAACGTTAATGAGGATAAGACGCCGACGTAAATTGTCGATGCTCCGGACATTGGCGCGTTTCTAATTGAAATACTTTAACAACTTTCGATCACATAAAAAAAAGCAGTCCTCAGTATCGATTTATATTTTATGCAAATAATAATATCAGAATAATATGTGTAAAATGTGTGAAAGTATATAAATAGAATTAATCCTTTGTTTATAAAAGAAGATAGAAAATGTTAAGGTAGGTACAGGTTTTATATAAAACTATCTATCGAGATCTATTTTACTTTTTTTAAAAAGTTTTTTGAAAAGAAAAAAAACAGACATCTCTTTGATGTACCTATAAAAAGCAAGAGAAAGATCCAATAATGCGTGGAATCGAGGGACGCTGTGCGGCGACAATTGCTTCGAGATAAGATGAGTCCGACGATAACCTGCAGCCGTGTCGACCGACTAAACGGTATTCTGAAGAAAAACCATTTCTTCTATGAATAAATTATAAACGAAAGGTATCGCGTTCAATCGTTAAGGAGAGTGGACTGGATGGAGAGCTTGAAACATAATATGTACGTGGGAAAGAGTGACGGCGGAAGTGAAAGAGAACGGATAAAAGGACGACGACGGGGAAATATTCTGGACGGGTCTATCGTTATGCCACAGCCCCCGCAATCAATATTGCAGGAAAAGTGGACGGTACAGAGTCGGAGGAAGGTACAGCGGTGGCGGAGAGAGATCCTGAGCCTGGCATTTACAATGAAACGAAGAAAGGATACTCCGTCTTCCTCCGGCGCCGTTTTCCCCGTCTCCACTTCGACTCTCGGCCTCGTCACCGGTTTTCCAGCGCTCCGCGCCGGTTTCTTTTTCCCTCCACGATGCACGCCGCTTGACTCCGGGCTGTCGTCGAAGTTCACTTTATACTGACATTCAACAAAGCCTCTCTCTCTCCCGACCCCTTCGGGGCTTTATTAAAAATTGAGGATGCAATTCACCTCGCGGGAGAGCCGGCGGCTCTCGTCTAAATAAAGGAAACCGGCTGAATGGGCGAGCCACGGTTTTTGCCACGTACGCTTCGTCGGTAAACCGTTCCGCGGAGGAGGACGAGCCTCCTTCATGCGGAAAAGGCGAGATCGTCGTAAAGCATGAATTTACAATACGTGCGATGGAAACGAATTTGCGCCGCGGACGCCCGGTGCATACGTAAAAGTACTCTATGCGCGAGATCGAGCGGACACGATCGCTTTTCCGATCGCCCGCGAGCAATCGCAAGAATGGAGCCGGCGCGGCTCGATAGGAGCATACGTACGATATAAACTGTTCGACGTGAGTTTGCGCGTCGAATGTCGATCACCGCGTTTCTGCTGGCGCATTAAGATCTTTACGGTATCCGCACGTTTATTGCTGCAAGAGAGGAATCGCGATGTGTTTTTTAAGATTGTTTACGAGAGATAAATCAGAAAACATTTATAAAACGTTTATATCTCGTTGAAGTTTGGAACGTTCGTTTGTCGAGCGAAAAAATATATTTTACTTCTATCAAGCGGTAATGTAAAAATAACACTCTTTTTAGCACATTATTATCTTAAAAAACTATATCTTAAGCAGCCGCCGGCAATGTTTTTGCGCGTCGCGCTGCTAAAATATATATTATTGTTAAAATATATATTATTTATTACGTATTCTATATTTATTACAAATAATTAAATATACTATTAAAAATACATTTGCAATGTATTTGCTGTGATAAATTATTGAGCTTAGTCTGCATAATTGGCCAAACACGGACGCTGTAGAAACAATATATATATTGCTCTTTTTGGTCGAGATTAAATTTCTTCTAAGTGAATTATACGAATCAAAACAATGTGCCTCGTATCACCCCGCCAACAACGCTAATCCTACCTACCCCCTTTTGCATAGTTAAATGCAGTCTCGTAATTAGAAGCTTTTCATGACGTTTCACGCATACGGTCGGAGCACTGGCGCGCTAAAGCAACGCTAAAGAGGCGAATCAGGGAAGTTTTAACCACGTCGGCAATTCCTTTCGCCTCGCGTGGTGTGCGGGAGGCTGTACAGTATCGTTCAAAGATGAGCGACTTGCATGCTATGCATTTTACAAGATAACATTCTCTTGTTTTTAACTTTTGACATAACTGACAAACTTTTTTAACTCTTTTTTCCGAAGTCGTTGCGTAGCTTCTCATTTGCCAAGCTAAACGCTATTTGTTCCTTAAAATCTTTAACAAAATAAATAAATAATTTATGGAATATTAAAAATTTAACGTAGATCGCGTGAATACAAAATATTTTTGTTGCAATAGTACGTAGTATTACTAAGTAGCGTTTTGAGCAAGAATAAGATTTTTTTATGCAAA